>NW_021026525.1:1067651-1125560 GCF_004153795.1 Camellia sinensis
ACTGCCATGATAGCATGCTTACCATGAGGCTAATTGCTTATGTGATATAACTGCCTGAATGCCTGTGGGTGAAGGTTGGATTATTTGGATTGGAACAATTCATCAAATATGTGTTTTAAGCCCACTAGATAGTAGCAAAATCATGTTTTCTAAGCCCACCCGAGGGTGGCAAATCCACGTCTTAGCCTACTTGCGGGTATTACCACCAAACCATTTTCAAATAAACAAACATGACATGTTTTGTTCTAATTCAGGCGATCCAATCTATACTTGTATGCTGTGAGCATCACATAGTAAATCTAGGCTAATAACCGGAATAAGAACGTATAATATTTTCAAAAATAGATATCATGGTTAGTAGAGGCCGATCTTTGATCGGGCGAGCGGGGGTGCTCACGAAGTGACCTTCCCCAATCGTACCCAAGTTCCCGAGCCGAGGCAACTTTGGTGATGACGGACACGTGGCCTTAGACAAACGAGTCACGGTTTCCTAAATTTCTCCAAAATAAAACATTTAGGTGGCAACTCTGTATCTGGCACGGGAAACGAGGGACGTTTCGTACTCCGAGTGACGGAATGTCTCTCAATTCCCGGTCGCCGACACTCCAGATTATCCATGATGGAGTCTAGGCCTTGTTGTGTCCATATTGAGTCATGCAATTCAACTTCTCGGCCATCATGCATCGAGATGTGTGATTGGTGGCACGAGGATCGATAACTACACTCCCTGAAGAGTAGTCATGCATACACATGTGAAAATACTTTGCCATGCCCCTTTGTTGCTCTCTGTTGTAGCAAATCAAAAATCAGCAGCCTTCCGGAGCTTGGCACGCATCCCAAGAATAATTGCAAACAGAGGCAAATCGGGGCATCGCAAAGAATTCTCCACACAAGGCAACCCGAGCATGCATCATTTATCATTTGGAACAGAGCTGAGGCGGTCCATGGATTTACGTGCTAATTTACTGCTTTCCTAGATTAATTTGTTAATTAATTAGGAGTCTGTATTTATTCAAGACTGTATTATTTATTCATTTGGGACTGTATTATTTATTCGGACCCTCTGCGCGAGGGCAATGTTGTAATAAGTGTGTGTGTGTGTGATGTATGTCTTCCAACCCCACGTCTTTCTCCCTTTTATTTATCCGCTTATGATGGTTATTGACTTGGAAAATAGTAACACAACTGAATTCCCAAGATGTGCCAAGTGGAACCTGCAAAGCTTGACCAAATAGTTGCAGAAGACACCAATCCAATCTCTTGCACCTTGACAGGTTAGATTTCTATCGCCACTTAAGTCTCAGTGAAATTTCAAAATTTCTCTGACCACTGGTTTGTTTCCCTTCTTGTCATCAAAATTTATAAACTAGTGTTAATCAAAATTTAGCTGCAATTTTCTCTGCAATGCAATAACTTATATGGAATAACTTATGTGCATTGACTGATTGAGATCAATTTTCTCTGAAGTTTCAATTTATGTTGATTGTTTGATTAACACTAGTTTATTTTCTGCCTTTGTAATGAATTTTTTCTAGAATCCAAATTTCTCTGACCACAATTATAGTAACATTAACTTATATGCTTTGATTTATTTTCTTTGATATCTGAATTTTCTCTGACCCATAAAATTATGTTGCTTGTTTCATAATTTTTTTTGACCCATAAAATTATGTCTCATATTACAAATAAATAACGAGGAGCTAGTTAAAAACCCATCAGAAGAGTTTTGTCTTGGTAAAAACAAAAAGAAAGAAGCAAAAAAGACATTGGCCAAATTCAAGCAGACATTAGAAGATTCATTTAAAGAAGAATGAGGAAATAAAGAAGGAGAATGCAACAAAGAAGAACAAGAAACAAGCAATGGAGAAGAAGATCGAGGAAGCAGTGTAGAAGAGGAAGCCAGAGAAGAAAATGAAGAAGTAGAACACAAAGAAGAATATAAAAGGAAAGAAGAAGAAAACAAGAAAGAAGAAGATGAAGGCACTGAATTTCAAGAGGAAGAAGAGAACAATAAGGAAAGTGATGAAAAAGAAAATAATGAGCGGATGAACCAACATCATGATAGCTTTTGTAGCTTAACAATGCAACAGTCTCAAGAATCTGAGGAATCAAAGGATGCTTAAATTGCTAATCTACATGAAAAACTAAAGGCACTTTTTAAATCCAAAATAGAAGAAAAGAAAAATTGGAATCAATTACTTGAAGAAAAGGACATTGCAATAATAGCCTTGATATCGAATAATTCAAAGCTTCAAGAAAGAAACAGTACAAACCAACTGAAACTAAGGATGTAGCACGTTGAAAGAGAAGGTGATGAAAAAACAATGCAACAGTTGAGGCATTCAATTTTAGAGCTTAAAACTAAAAATGCTAGATTGCATGAACAATTCAAGAACTATCTATCCAACTACCAACACAACCTTACCAAATACCAAAACAAGTTCATCCGCAAGGTCAATGAAAATCTTGAACCACAAAACGTTATGTTCTTGTGTCAACATAACTCAAAGAAATTTCAGTACCTAAAAACAGTGGCCAGCCGGCCACCCTTCCATCCGGCCAACCACTTTTTAAGGCCGGTCAGCCACCATATTTTGGACAAACAGTGTCATTTTTATGACAGAATAGAGCAAAAGCTGAGGCAAAAATATAATTATTTTCTAATTACAAACAGAACAGAATCTTGCAGCAAAACAGAGGAGTTTCCAAGAGGATGTTCTTAGTTGTATGTGTGGTTCTTCGACTCCCGTTCAAATTCATTAGCATGTAGCTCTTAGATTAATTAGTGTATTGTAAATAGTTAATTAAATTCCTTGGAATTTGTAATAAGCAGTTAAAATTAGCTTCTTCATTCATTTGGTGTTTGTAATATTTAGCTAATTAGGACATTTATTCGGACCTCTTACATGAGGGCAAAATTATAATATTGTGTATGTCTTCCAATCCCCATTTATTTCTCCCTTTTATTTACTCGCTTATGATGGTTGCATGTGGTACCATATTTTGATTTCATATCATTACCATGTGTAAATACCCATTTTTGCATGCATCAAGCTCGGTTCATCATTCTAACCATATTGTCATTTCTTATTTAACTGAATACGTGCGCTATTGCATGCTTTGAGTTGAGTCACGTGCCATGTTAATAAACCGAACCTATTAGTTGCATTTTATATGTGTTACATTAGTCACTTACATATTAGAGCATGCACATTTCTAACTATTTTCTTCTTTTTTTGGCTTGCCTCGGTTGAGTACTAGGTGAGCATTTCTTACTTTAGCATATTGCATGTGTGTTGGCTTGCCATATCAATCATGTTTACCATGAGGCTAAGTGCTTAGTTGATATACCTCTTGAATGTCAGTGGACGAAGGCATTTTCGCTTAAGTTGGGATGATTTGACTAATGTACATATGAGCTTACTATTTTAAGTAGCACATATTCACAACTCTTTTCAAAACAAACATGAAATCAAAATGTTTCAAAGTGGGCGAATTGGTCTATACTTGTGTGCATCACATAGTAAAGATAGCATAATAATCAGAACAAGAGCATATACTGTATATAAGAATCACATCATGATTAGTAGAGGCCAATATTTGATCGGGCGAGTAGGGTGCTCAATTCATGACCTTCCCCTCTCATACCTAAGTTTCCGAGCTGAGACACTTTGATGATGATGGACAAGTGGCCTTTGGCATGAATCATGGGTTTCCTAAATTTTCTAAAAATATTTAGGTGGCGACTCTAAAATCTGGCAATGCAGTCTATTTTTGACATTTATGATTATACATCGATTTTTCAAAATATTTGTCAGATTTGGACGCTCATTTATGTTTTTTTTTGTTTCACATTGCACTTGTGAAACTAGATTCAAAACCACGGGAGTCCGAACTATAGGGCTATCGTATCCGAAGAGACTAAACCCCTCCGAGGAGCACGAGAAACCAGCTACACTAGGGTTTTATTAAAACCCTAAAACTGCCCATGGAGGAGTGGGAAGAGATAGAAGAGGAAGAAGCCCCCATGAAAGTTGCCCTTGAAGTTTAAGAAAAATCCCACTCTTCAAACACCCTAGCCTCCTTTTTCCTTAGAATATTTTCGAACCCCAGAACAGCCCTTTTTCTTCTTTTTATTCCCAGCAGAACAGACTTAAATTTTCACGCACGCAACCCTAAGTGGGCCGCTCGAACAGTGGTGGGCCGCACATGCGGTGGAGCTCGGCCGCATATGCGATGAGGTGGTAGGCCAGGAATTTTCACTACTCTCACAGAGAATCTACTTTTGCGCCACTTTTTGCTTGAATTTGCATGTTGCCTACCAAATCTGTACAAGTGCACAAAACACATCATCTCCACCAAATAAACAAAATTCAAAGACTATAAATGTAACTTAAGCGGCCTCAATGTAGTACCTTTCGGCCTACATCAATTCTATTTCAAAATTTCCATTTGATTTGGCCCATTTTGATATTTAGAGTCTTTCTCCCAATACCACTATGAGGGGCTCCAAATACTTTGTCATTTTTGTGGATGATTATTCTCGCTTTACTTGGATTTATATTTTAAAACAACGTTCCGAGCTACCCCAAACATATGGTGACTTTACTAAAATGATTAAAACCAAATTTGGTTATTCTATCAAAGTTTTCTAGTCTGACAATGCCCTACAAAGAAACTAGTTTTTAAAAATTTCTTTGTGAGTATGGTATACTTCCACCACTCTTGTCTTCACACTTCCCACCAAAACGGTTATGCTAAATGCAATCATAGACACATTCTAGATATAGTTAGAGCTCTTCTCATCTCTTTTTCTTGTCCTAAACATTTTTGGAGTGAAGCTGCCCTTATGGCTATTTACACTATTAACCATTTCCCATCTCATGTCATTGAGAATAAAACCCCATATGAACGTCTTCATGGTACATCTCTTTTCTATACAGAACTCCAAGTCTTCGGTTATGCTTGTCTTGTTCTTCTTCCTCCTCATGAACTTAACAAGTTATTACAACCCTGATCACATTAGTGTTGCTTCTTAGTCTATGGCATAGAACATAGAGGGTTTCGATGTTGGGATCCTATCTCTCACCGTCTTCGTTTCTCTCGCTATGTCATTTTCTAGGAACACCAAATGTTCTCCTCCATCTTCAAATTCTCTCTCTTCCTTCCACTTCCACCATCTCATATTTCATTGATCCTTCCATTGATTTTTTCCTTGATGATGCTCCTACAGATGCCTCTCTATGCAATGGTTCTTTGGCTGTTCCTAATGCTCTTATCCTGCATGCTTATCATGTTCTCTTACCATCCCCTGAGAGTACTGATATTGCCAGTTCTTTAGAGTTTCTTCCTTCCTCTAGCAGTGACTCCCTTGATGATCCCTCTGATGTCTCTCTTCCGAAACAGCTATATAAGCAACCGGGCCATTTACAAGATTATTATTGTTTTTCTACCATTGAGGCTTGTACTAATCCTCTTTGGCAGCAAGCAATGACAGACGAATTACTGGCTTTACACAAGACACATACTTGTGATATGGTTGCTTTTTCTCTTGACAAAACTCTTGTTGGATGTAAATAGGTCTATAAAACCAAGACTTATCCGTGACAAATTTGAGAGTCTTGAGCTGTAGTGACCCCAAATGAACGGAACGGGAGCTCACCCTCCCGGGAGCGTTCGAGGACGTCTACATATTGATTATGAGGCGACCTTTGCTCTTGTTGTCCATCTTACATCTGTTTCTAGTTTACTTGTTGTCACTACCTCGCGTCCATAGGATTTGTCTCAAATGGATGTCAAGAATGCATTTCTTAATGGTGATCTTAATGAGGAAGTTTACATGCATCCTCCTTTTGTCTATGAGCATTCTCCAGATACTGTTTGTCGCCTACATCGTGCTCTCTATGGCCTTAAGTAGGCTCCTCATGCTTGGTTTTCCAAGTTCAATATCACCATTACTCAATTTGGGTTCTTTTCCAGCTTTTATGATTTTTCTTTTTTATTCGGAAGACCGCACAAGGTATTACTCTCCTATTGCTTTATGTTAATGATATATTATTACTGGTGATGATCTTGTTGGCATTCATTGTGACACCCCCAAATAACAACAACAGATAATCCCACAAAGTAAGCTAATTATGCAGAAACTAATAAGATTTAATTCTTTCATTAATTCATGTGATAATCATTACAAAAGGTACCACATGCATCATACATTCACAAACCTTAGATTCTGAATGTATAACATGTGACACAAGGCGATATACAAGAAGTGAAAGGAAATTCGAAGCAGTTCATAACCTAGTGGCTACATATTTCCAAGACAATGCTTGGTTACAACAAAAGTGGGTCTAGCTTAAAATAAGTAAAAAGCCCAAGTATTGTACAAAAGATACTTACAATAAAAGAAAAATAAAATGAGCCTTCAGATCTACGATCCTCCCAAGCTAAGTCCTTAGTGAAGGCATACCATCAGCACCTGAAAGTTGGTTTCCACATAAGGTGAGCTAACCCAATAGAGAATACTTGAACACAATGTATGATGCTTAACAAAGTCATATGGTGGATGAATATGCATGCTATTTACCAAAACGTTACACTTTCTCTTTCAAAATAATGCAATGCCGTGATTATAAATCAATTCATAAAAAAAAAAAACTTTTTAAATTAGAAAATAGGACAGTTGATACACAACACCTAGAATCTCTAGGTACGTGTCTGCAAGTAGGCTATAAAAATACTATCAAAGCTATTTCACCGGTACTAACCGAAAGGATCGGGATCTAACCGCGTAGGTTTCTGGACTTTCACCAAGGACATACAGACCAATATAGATAATACCATAACCACACCCCCTAACAAGATTCACCAAAGTATTCATCCCCTTTTTTCTCAAAAGAATACTTTTTCAATGTATAAATATGAAACAATGTTCAATGCAAGATGTATAAGTGGTTGGTTTCAATTAACCTAATCCTCATGCAATTTCTACAACAATCAAATCTATCATCCGCCAATAGCCTAAAATAGATATTTCTATACAAAAGATAAATCTCCAACAACAATTATAATTTCATAATCTCAATATAGGAGTGGTAACACATATCCAACTTCACTCTCATCATCAATAGATACATCCATTTTATTTTTTCAAAAACTTAACATCTTTCCCTTTATTCTTAGTTTTAAACCAATGATTTCCAATAAAACATCTATTCCTTTCAAAAACACATTTAAATGAGAAATTCCCAATGTTTCAACACAACTTAACAATATACTCATTTCCACAATATTTCCCATGAATCCATTTGAAAACCCCTTTTTTATATTCCCAAAACCAAACCCTAAATCAAACCCACTACTCCCAAATCACTACACTTTTTAAGGAACACATAGCGAGGCTAAGAATCATACAAGGAGGTTGAAGAAATCCCTACCTCAAGAGTAGAAGAAGAGAAGAACAAGAACCAACTTTTGACGGAGTCAAAAATGAAAACATTTCCGATTAGAATGTTCACCTTTACGAGCTCTACACTTTTCTCCAAAGCACTATGGCGGCGAGACCAACGAATTTGAGTGTATGAGAGTGTTTAGACAAGAACTAGAGATAGAGGGTGAAGAAATTTGGCAAAGTAACCTTTTAGAGAGAGAGAGAGAGAGATCAAAACACCGCTCAAGTGTTAGACACAAGGGACCGCTTAAGCGACCAACTTAAGGCTTAAGCACAAAATGACCCTCTTCTAGTAGTTCAGATTTGCAAAGATACTGCTCAAGCAAAATAAAGACTGCTTAAGCCTCAGACACAAAATATCGCTCAAGCAACTAACCCATAGCTCAAGCGAAGAACACCCCACTTCCAGAAGTTCAGACTGCAAACACAGATATTGGAAGAAACCAAAGGCCACTTGAGCGAAGGAAAGACAGCTTGAGCAAACTTGAAAAGAAACAGGCAGAAACTCTTTTGAAAAACTAATTCACAACCTGTTCAAAACACAACCAACAACTCTAAACAACCAATCTCACATTAAAACAAGACAACAAGGAGTATAAATAACAACTATGAATACTGGATCTCGGATTGAAGAACACAAAAGGATCAGGTTTCAACCTGAGTCGCGATATTCATGAGCTAAAATATTTTCTCAGCTCTCATTTTGAGATGAAGGATCTGAGTTCTCTTTGTTGCTTTCTTAGCCTTGAGATTTCTTCTGCTCTGAGTGCATTCTGTCTCACTCAAGCCAAATATGCGTCTAATCTCTTAGCTCGTACTAGTCTCACTGATAGCAAGACTGCTCCTACACTGCTTGATTACAATACTCGCCTTACTTCTCTAGAGGGTACTCTCTTTTCTGATGCGACACTTTATCAACAATTGGTTGGTAATCTGGTCTATCTCACTGTTATTTGGCCTGATATTGCTCATGCAATTTATATTGTCATTCAATTTTTGTCTGCTCTGTGCTCTCTTCATCATGTTGTCATTCTTTGCATTCTCTGATACGTTAAGGGTACTTCATTTCATGGACTTTATTACTTTGAATTCTTCGATATGTTAAGGGTACTTTATTTCATGGACTTCATTGCTCTGCTCACACTCTTCTTGAGTTATGTTGCCTATTCTGATGTTGATTGGGCCAGTGATCCCACTGATCATCGCTCTACTGCTGGTTATTATGTCTTTCTCGATGGTTCATTGATTTCTTGGCGTAATAAGAAGCAAACTGTTGTTTTTAGATCCAGTACTAAGGTAGAATATCGCGATTTTGCTAACACCACTCAGGAACTATTATGGCTTTGTTGGTTACTTGAGGACATAGGTGTACTTCCTTCCATTGCTGTTACTCTTCGTTGTGACAGTCATAGTGCCATTGAGATTGCTCATAATAATATCTTCCATGATCGCACCAAATACATAGAGATTGACTATTATTTCATTCATCAGCATGTCACTAGTGGCACTATTCAACTCCAGTCTATTTTTTCCACTGCTCAAGCATGTCACTAGTGGCACTATTCAACTCCAGTCTATTTTTTCCACTGCTCAAATTGTTGAACTGTTCACTAAAACCCATCTTCCTAGCCATTTTCATGAGTTACTTTCCAAACTCCAGTCGATCTCTTTGCAATCACCTTGAGTTTGAGGGGGTCTGTTAGTGAATATTGTATATATTATATATTAATATATATATATATATATATATTTAGCTAATGTAATTAGCTTTTACCATATTAGGTTATTTTTATTGTTAGCTTTCTTGGTGACCACTCTTACATTGCCTATATATAGACATCTCATTGTATTGTAAAATTACACAGTATTTGAATATACAGTTTTCTATTCCCTTAATACTGTTAACAATGTAAATCTTTTCTTTTGTTATTATTCAGTGCAAACAAAAAGTCTTTGAATTTTATTTACATTCTAATCCTAGTCCAGGATTGTAAAACGGGTTTTCAATTATAGAGTAGAGGTTTCTACCATATTTTCTTTTTTTGATTCCTCAAGTTCAAAGGTTAACTTGTCCCTTTGCTCCTTGCATGATTCTCTTGTTAAGAGTTCTTTTGAATTCTTTGTTTTAAAATTCAAATTTTCTTCTTTGTTGTCACGATTTCAGTCGTACACACTTTGCTAGCTGAAAACTTCTAAATTTCATGTGTTGTAGTTTTCTACTTTGTGACTTGATTTGTTGCAAGTACAACAAATTAGCATTGCAGGTTTTCTTTTTCTTTTTTTCAATTGAAATTTTAGATCCTAAACCATAAAACTTAGAGAATCTGCAATGATTTTTTTTTTTTTCTGGAAGAAATATATTCAACATCAATACTAATATAATAAAACCATTGCTACTACATGTTTTGTAATGCCCTCAAAAGACATAATATAAATACATCAATCAAAACATAGTTAACTCTAAACGATCCTCTTCCTCATTGAACTACGATTTTTCCTTTACATCTCCATTTTCAACATATTAATTACACTTCCATTTATAACAAAGTTCAATAAGCTAGAGGACAAAATAAATTGCCTTAGTGGTTTACAACAATTCAAGGCATTGCCTTGTTAAAAACCAAAAAATGAACTCATGGACCTGAGCAAATAAGCTCGGAGCTTCACATTTAAACATCCATGAGCTTCGGCGTTCCAATCCAAAACAAAAAGTATGCTTCATCTTACTGAGATGGTGGTACATTACCAATTCCTGAAAATGTTAGATAGGGATAAGCAATATGGCCAGTAGAGATACATTTAACAGAATATCTAGTCATTTGAGCATCCAAGTGGCATCATCATAACTCAAATAAAATTTTAAAGTTCATGTTTGTTGGTATTTTTCCATAGTAATACAAGAAATATATATAAAATTAATTAAATAGAAATGACAAAACAATTTTTTTTTACTAAAGGATGAAATACAGAATAAATGACACAACTAAATACAGAAATAAATTAGATTACATTACTAAAAGAACAAATTATTAACATGGATAACTAGAGATTAAAATTCGTCAAGGTAAACTAAATTATGAAAAATGAAAGAAGAAATAATAAGAAAAGAAGAAATAATAAGAAAAGAAGCAAACTAAAGCATGTGTGATACCACAGTTTCCATAAAACAGATTCACCGCCTTTCGATGGATGCCGGCGTCTACCTCTCAAGATACGACGATCAAAACCAGCTAATACAGAAGCACCTTCTGAATAGTTTCAGCGAACTTAACAATGGTTGTGCTCTCTCTAACAAGAACCAAATAAGAGGCTAACAAAAGAAGATAGGAAAAATTTTCTTTGGTGTAAAAAATTATCTTCAACTTTTTCTTTCAAAACACCATCTCATTTTCCATCACGAAACCTCTCTAAAAAACAAATTACTAAGTTGGAGGAGAAATGCCTCTATTTATACTAGTAGGGGAGAGCCTTAGCTATTAAGGCTAACATCAATGGGGCCATCAAATGTCATCAACTCTAGCCATTAGGGCTAGAGTTACAAAGGTTCAAAACTCTAAAACCATTATATAAATCATAATGTGTATATAATGTATAAGTTTTGAGAATTAAACTAGATGGGTTGCAAAATGGATACGGGTGTTGAGTCACAACCCGATCCAAGCCCAATCTCAAACACATGCACAAAATAAGCCCAACACAGCTCAGCCCAAAGCTCAAGACTAGGTTCAAGTCCAAGTCTAAGACCAAACCCAACACATACACAAGTACAAGTCTAGGCCTAGTCCAAACCAAGATTAAGTCCAAATCTAAACCCAACTTTATTGATGCCCACTTTATGAGACAATTCTCATTCATAATTTAATGGTTTCGACTTATTATTTTTGTTTTGCAATCTTCTCAATTAAGAGAACACAAAACCACTCAAACTCACCTCAACTGGCGGTTGGGTTCCACATTAATTTCGAATTAAAGTTGTCGAAAATCCATTATTTTCCAACAATCCCCCACATGAATAAAATTGACCGAATAAAGAAAAACGGACAACGTTTAACAATAAAGACTCAGAGAGAGTAAACAAAATAACCCTGCATCAAAAAATGTAGATGTTGGCCTTGAACCTTTTGTAGTGAAAGCCTATCAAATTTACTGCTGACCAGTGAACGTAATGTCTTGAACCGTTTTTTCGTTTGTGTAAACCGAGACAATAGACCTCACATAAGAGTTACTATAACCATTGTTTTTGTTCTCACTGGTGTGTCTGATTTGGCCCTAGAACACTAGCCTAGTTTAGAAAGTGTTTTTAAAGAATTCGGCCTCATCAATTCTTAAAGAAGCGGCCCCACTTCGCACTCACATAGGTGACCTACATAAGATATCTTGTTATAACACGGTTGACTATTCACAGTACTTAGGTCATTAAAAGCATCAGCTTAACCTTCCACCCCATAAGGTATCACTGTATAAAGGAATGGATAGGAGGATTTCCTTCCATAGTGACTCACCCGTTATACGCAATTAGGTTGTCTCTTTGAACCTAGATCTTGGGATATCCAATCAACGAAGTGGGTTTTCCAGTAACATTCACTATAGGCCTTAACCCCATTCCTTTTGACGACTTTCCTACTAACTCTCGACTTAGCCCTTTGGTTAATGGATCCGTAATATCGTCCTTAGGATGTATATAGTCTATAATGACAACACACGAGAGTAGTCGTCATATGGAACTATGTCTTTGACAAAAATGTCCATACCTTCCATCTGTGCCCTACCAATACTTGATTAGCTGTCGCAAAGTATACAAAATTACTAATACAAGTTTTGATCAACATGGAATATCCTCAATAAAACAGCAAAGTCATTCAGTTACTTTTGTAGCTTTATCTAAAGCACTGAATTCCGATTCCATCATGGATCTCGTGATACACATTTGCTTGGAAGATCTCCAAGACATGGTTGTAGCTAATAGATTCGTAGTCTTTATATCAGTTATCTAGTAGTCGCCTTTGTACCCTTCTAGTACAACTAGATATCAAGTGTTATGCAATCCATAATCCCGGGTGTAGTGTAAATAATCCAACACCTGCATAATGCCCTTCCAATGTGTAGCATTAAGATTACTCGTGTATCTACTAAGCCTGCTACCTGAGTAGGCTATACTTAGCCTTGTACAACTCATCAGATACATTAAACTTCTAATAACCCGAGAATATACTAGTTGAAATACATTTTCACTATTATTCTCGGCCAAATGTAGACATAAGTCTACCAGTGTCCTCGACACACTTGTATCTGATTTATTAATTTTTTTTTAAGTATTTTATCAACATAATGAGACTGAGAAAATACAATACTACCAGATGTTCTAGTAACCTTAATACCCAGAATCACAGGATCATATCTGTAAGGCCCATATCTTTCATATCAAACTTAGAATACAGCATCCACTTGGTAGTATTGAATATCTTTTCAAGTATTCAAACCTTAAAGATTTATTCAACTAAATCTTCATATAGGAAAGCTATCTGAACATCCATCTTGATATATTTCCAGATGTTGCACAATTGCGATCACACTCACTATAACTGGTGATCACGTATCAAAGTAATCCATGCTTTCTCTTTGCTGGTATCCTTTGATAGCAAGCCTATTTCATCGGATTTCATTCACTTGCATTCTAAGGCTTACTACCTATGCAAGATAAAACTAAATTTTTTAGAGAAATTACAGTTTCAAAGAAGCTTTTAGCCTCACTAGCCACCATATAGGTTTAAGAAGATTTAGATAGAAGAACTTTAAAGTCCTAACATATTAATATCTTCTAGGCTCATCTCTTTTCTCATGAAAATTGCTTCCTCAATTTCATGATAATATTATTGTATAAATCTGAATATTAGATTTGTCCACACAAAAAGCCGATATGCACTACTATATTGTGCATAACCGTTGAATATAAAGTCAAAGGATTTTAAGGCTTATCTTAACCATCTTGGGTTTAGATATTGCCACGTTTTGCATGACACCCCCACATTTGTAGAATTTATATGAAGGCTCCCGGCCTCTCCAAAAATTCATACAGGGTCTTTAAACAATCCCATGTGTTACAATGAAAATGAAACTCTCAAAATCATATCACAAAAAATATATTCCTAGACCGTCATTAGGTCTTTCTCGAATTCAAGGTACCAAAACAATTTTGGTCCAACATGTCACTCTGAAGCCAATAGTCTACTATTAGGAAACACAAATCCAGTGTTCAATAGTCTACTATTTGGAACTTTATAACATGGCCAGTAGTCTTATCACTAGGAATCACTAATTTCTTAGCATGTGGTTAGTAGATTTTCTACTACTAGAAATCACAATGTTTAGACCTATGATCAGTAGTCACTTTATTACTAGGAATCACAACGTCCTGACATAGGATCAATAGACTCTTACATTACTAGGAATCATCATGTCTTGACATATGATCAGTAGCCTCTCCACTACTAGGAACCATCATGTCTTGACCTGTGATCAGTAATCTGTTCACTACTAGAAACCACAATCTCATAACTGTGTAACCAGTGGTCTAACACCTCCTAAGAACCAATAGTTTTCTATCTCTGTGATAAATGATCTTGTACTCACTAGGAGCCACCAATATAAGAATATATTTGGAATTTAAAAAATTTAAAAATATATTCACCCACCCTAACAGGTTGTCTCATCATTGCTTTCAAGCAAAGTCACATAGCAATCATACATGTTATAATTGACACAAGGATAACATACTAATTGCCTCTGATTAATTCAGAGATATTATCATACAATCTTATGATTTTCTTTAATCACACTTGATCTGTCTAAATCTTCCTTTAAGAACCTCACAAGGCTAAAGTTGTCAAGTAGAACAACATTTTCTGTTGTCACCTCTTGAATCCATTTTTGAAAAATCACAACATAATTTCACTATTCTATTTTTTCATAAACTAAACTTAACACTAGAAAATCCCAAAGTCTGAAATTTAATTAAAAAAAAATTATTTTGTCATTTCTATTTAATTTATTTTATATATTTTTCTTGTATTATTATGAAAAAATACCAACAATGTTTACACTTAAAACGGTTAAAAAAGACAATTACATTTCTGTTCCATGGAAAAGAAAACATTTGTCGACACAGGAGGTAAAGATTCCATGAATCCCTAGTAAGAGCCCTGTACTACATATATATATATATATATATTTATAATCAAAACGATTTCTCATATTTGCCGACTATTAATACGACAGGTAGTGGACACCCAAAAGTCATTCTTTTTTTTCACTTTTGCCGACTATTAGATGGCAAGACCAGTGGACACCTAAAAGCTTTTTCACACATTCATCTGACGATAAGCTTAAGACAGGACAATTAGGCACCTTAATTCCCCGCGCGAGTACCAACACAACACATTGTTCACAAAATCGATTCTCTACCCGGACTTACACCCTATTTACCTCTCTTTTTTACTATTTAATAAGACATGAGATAAATAGAATACATGGGTTATCAATTTTCAAGTCTACAATCTCAACTTAAAATACATTAATTATGTATTCCAAACTCTAATTATACACACAATTCAAGATTTGACATCCAATTCGATCCAAGCATCATATTTTCCCCAAATGCAAAACTAGGGTTTTAACAAATTTGGGGTTTTTACCCCCTCTTTATATCTGTGATACTGCCCAACACCAATGCTTGTAATCTATAAGAATTTTTTTGAAATTTTAACAAATGTTGGTTAAAATCCCTTTGTTTTAAATATAAACTTAACATTTGCTCAATCATTAAATTAAAATATCATAGTCACCACAATACCACATAATCATCCTCAAAATAAAGAGATACAAGTTAAAAATAACCCTACCTCAAGGAAGAGCAAGAAAACTAGAAGAATCCTTCGTAGAATCAAAATGCAATTGGTAGAAAGCAAGATCTTTACGTAAACTCCACCTCTTGCAAGTGATTTGGCTTGAAACTTAGTGAAATGAGAGATATGTAGAGAGAGAAATATAGGGTTTCAGGACTTAGAGAGAGTGGAAGGAAGAGAGAAAAAGAAAAGTGAAAGAAATAATCTAAAAAGTGATTTTTAAAATGTTGAATTCGAGCAAACTGCTCGAGCAATCTTTTCACGGCTCGAGTGGTGAACGATACCTCTCAGTATCTCTGTCTGCAAAACGAGATACTAGGAGCCCCTGATCTTCGCTCAAGCGACCACTTGTTCGCTGGAGCAGTCACGTGTTTAGTATGCTTTAACTCATATCTCTTAAATCTCTTTTCAAATTTTTTTAAAACATTTATTATTTGTTTTGATAATGAAATATTTAGAAACTAAGAAAATATATAATGATTTTATACCATTTTTATGGTAAGAAATTATTTTTCATTTATATGGTATCTTATTTCATCATTCTTTAAACTATTACTCCAATGTTCACATATTTTTTCTTCAGTTTGATTAGAATGTACGGATTTTAAGGGAAATTTTTTTTTTTTCAGAAAATACTTCTTGATTTGACCCTTGTACAAAATAAATCCTATTTTGTCAATTTAAACCTTAATTTAAAAAAAAAAAAAAAAAATCTAAACCATTCACATTTTTTTGTCAAGTAAAACCAATGAAAAAAAATATCATTTTTCGTTGAGTTTAATTATTAAAATACTATTTTTTGGGTCAAGTTTACTTAATGGAATAGGTAGATGGTTTATGTAACGCCCTCAAAATAATAACAATAAACCCATCAATTAAGAGATTCATTAACATATAAGATAACCATAACCTTCCATTTCTTCAGAGTCTTATTACATAAGTATTACATGTTAACAACAAAAACAAAATGCCCTACGGGCTTACAGCTCTCCAAGTTAACACTTGGTTACACAAAAGGAGTACTAACTCAAACACTTTAAGCCCTTGGCTTGTATCTACATGTAATACATCAAAAATAGTACGACAACAGTATGTCCAGTCCTAGCCTCCCAAGCTATGTCCTTGGAGGCGGCATGCTTCCTGTACCTGAAAATGATATTCCCATATAGGGTGAGCCACAGCCCAGTAGAAATACACTAAACCAACCATGGACAATGACTAAAACATTAGCAATTGATAGTTGGTCAACACTGATACAATCACATAAATGAGAAATTTATGTCAACGACTTACAAGTCCCAATTACTTTTCATTAAAAGAATGAGATGCACCCGTGTCTATCAACACATTAACAACTGAGTTGCAAAACAGAAAAGTACCTCTCACTACTGATGGAGCCGGTACTAAATCCTGCGCGGTAACAGCATACACGCGCCCCGTAGGCCACTGGTCTACCTGCTCACCTCTCGGAGCAAAAGACTGCTGCACAGACTGGGATGACGAAACACTAAACCAACCATGAACAATGACTAAAATATTAGCAATTGATAGACATCCTCTAACACCCTGTTTCAGAATCAACTCACCACCCAAAGGCGATACCACACAAATAGGAGATGCTAACTGTGCTAACTCCAATTCCAAAACAGATGCAAATGCAGCAGATACAAAAGAATGAGATGCACCCGTGTCTATACTGGCAAGTAATTCGATACGAAAACCGCCACATCTCTTTTCATACCCCGCCACCAAAACTGGCGACCCAAATCCTGATACATCTTAGTACCTCCCGGATGCACCGCAAGGCGCGAATGGTGAAACTCTCGGAGTACCTCCGCTCGGCAAGCCTCTGGTACAAACAAACGGTCTCGGTACCTCACACTCAGGTCGGGATACACCATCAAACCCTTCTCAGCACCATAGGGTCGACTAAGACTCCGGATTCGGAGCGCCCTTCGTGGATATCACGATTGGCCAAACCAAGTATCCGGATCCGGAGCCCCCTTGGGTGCATGACACCTTAAGGCCGAATAAAGTCTCCGAACTCAGAGCCCCCTTCGGGGCATGTCCCCTTAGGGCCGACTAAGACTCCGGATTCGGAGCCCCCGTTGGTGTCTGACACTTAAGTGCTGATTTAGCCTCTGGATTTGGAGTACCCTATGGCATCTTTGGCCGATCGACTACTATTTATCTGCTTTTGCAGATATTTTAAGACAGCTGTCTTGCTTTTGGCTCCCCTCCATACACGTGTATGGAGGGATCTCCCTCTTTAGAAGCTTGTCTTGTTAGCTTTACAAGACAAAAGCCTCTATAAAGAGAGGTCTTCTCTCTTGTTGCAAGGGTTAGACACTTGAGACATTTTAGAGATAGAAAGGACAGAGAGAAGCTCTGGTTTTAGGGTTAGGGTTCATACATATCTCCCAAAAGAAACTAGTTTCTGTGCCAATAAATAACCCCTATTGGCTAGGGTCCAAATCATAGTCAGACTAGAGTGATGCTCAGAATTCAAACAATACACAACTTTTAAATAAAAATATTCGATATTTTCAGAATAAACATTTGGTACAATTTTCAGAATAGTTTCACCAAATATTCGAATAATTTTCGTAATAATATTCGATGTTATTTTATACTTGACCCATATTTTATTTTAAGAGAACATAAAGGTTATAAATAAATATTTATGATTTTAAACGATTTGATACGAATGAAAATGAACCAACAGTGATAGAGGGTTACTTACCTTCAAACAGCTAAAATAATATTTTCCAAGCTAATCTCAATTTACCAAGATCCACCTCAATCTCACAAACCTAATAAAATATTACACCGCATAAACAATTATTATGTGCATCCATTCATCTCTTCTTGTAACAACAATAAAATAAATTAACCCAATTGCCTATTGAGAACTCCCCCAATTTAGCATCAAAACAAAGCCATTACGGTTTCGGAAATTCTCAACCCATATTATTCTATTGTTGTTTATATACACGTAACAATTTGTAATTGCTTGTAGTCAATCGTGTATCCCACAAATACACCACCATTAAACTTAACCCATCACATATCAATCTCAAAATATGAACCACCCAAATGGGATGCAAAATACACTCTAAAATTGAGCAAAATTGAGACTCCCAACATAGACTATATCAATATATCTATTTAATCATATATGCCCATAAAATCATCTATCGATATATTAACACTAAAATCATAGATAGGAATACAATAAAATAAATCTTACCTAAGTGATGAATAAAGCAAAACCACCACTCTTATGAATCCTCCCTCTTCCTTGGTTTGGGTTTCTTTTCTTTAATTTTAAACTTTTCCAAATCCTTGCTTGCTGCCTTCACCTTCAACTCTTCCAAACCCTTTCTGCAGCACAAGCCTCTCTTCTCTTTTTCTTTTCTTTTTTTCTTTTACCTTCTCAAACCCTAGCCGCCTATGGAGCAATTCATAGCCTCTGTTTTGTTTGTTTTCCAAGACTTAAAGCCACAATAGGTGGGCTTATTAACCTAATTTCGCAAAGTTACAAAATTACCCATCTAAGTAATAGGAAATATAATGCCATCTCATAACTAATTCTTTGATATTAATAAATGACACGTATAAATTAATTTAATTACTAATCTATCCAATAAAATAATCATATTTAAAACTTGGGTATTACACCTTATTTCCACACACTTGTTAAGTGACCCTGCTTGCAGATTTATAGACTCATTGTAGACTCATGTAATGACCATTCAAGATCACAGTGTGAAGTGAAGTGAAATGAGGACAGAGTCCTCCATTGAAGATCTTATTGAACCTCTATTAAAAACACTAAACCCTCCAAAATATTGTTGAAGATGATGTATCTTTCTATTTTGTTATTGCATTTATCATTTCTAAATCTTTGGGCACTTCATAGCCAGAAAATCCTCATTTTTTTTTGTTTTTTCTTAATTTTTTTTAATATGTTTTTCGGTTTGGAGATTTCCGCTTTGGTTTTCTGAAATTATACATTTAATTCGAAACTTAACTTCCGAATAAAAGTAATTAGTTCAACAAATTTGTTCTGAAAAAATATTAAAAAAAAATAGCAGTTGATGTCCGAATATAATAAAATAATTCGGCAGTCAATATTCAAATATAATGAAATAATTCGGCACTAATTGTCTGACTGAAAACCGTGAAAGGAAAAACAGAAAGTTCTGCACGAAAAAACTAAGGCTGCATTTGGTTTAGTTTTGGAATTGTGATTATCTTTTTAGAGTTGTGATTTGAGTGTGAAATTGTGAGTTGAATTTTAAAAGAGAAAATTTGTTTAGTTATGAGTTTTGAAAGGTGTTTTTGAATTTTGAATTTTGAAAAGAGCGGATTGGGTCTACCCGATTGTTTGCCCGAACATCCTCGCGGACGTTCGGCCAGTTGACCGAAATAGTGAATATTTATTTATTTATTTATTATTATTATTTTTTTTTGCAACCTTTTATTTGAAAAAAAAAATTATATTTGTTTTAGATATTTTTTAAATATAGAAATTATTTTTTTTTAGATTTTTTATAAAAATAATTTAACAACCCATTTACTAACCATCTGCACACTATATCATCAAAAGAGTTTTGAATTGAGTTTTGTGTTGTGTGTTTGGTTATAAGTTTTGAAATTAATTTTTGAATTGAGTTTTGTATAATTTTGAGTTGTGTGTTTGGTTATGAATTTTGAAAAGTGTGCCTTCGGAATCATAATTCCAAAGGCAAACCAAACGGAGCCTAACATTTTCATCACTAATAGAGTATAAATCTAAAGATTAAAGCAATATGAGAGTTGTTATGAAAGTATTGCTTTGGAAGCAATAGATGAGTATAGAGTGTCTAGCAAGTAAAGTAACAACAATGGAAAAATTAGGATTTATATTTTTTACTCAAAATGTGTACATTGAGATTTTTTTTTTTTATTTTTAAAAGATGTGTACAGAGAATATTTTCATATAATATTATGGGTGCTAGTGGATGTCCATTATAGTCAGTTTAGTTTAGGATATAATTGTCATTAAAATAATATTTCATTAAGTGTGTGCACCGAGCTAATTAGGTGTGTAGAAATAGAATTTCAGTTTACTCTAAAAAATGGTGTGTGTGATACATTTTCCGTTAATTTGAATGAAAAACTAGTCGTGACGCTTTAGTCCAAAACTATTTGAGGGTTTTTTGATCATGAGGGGGTAAAATGAAATCAATCCTTTATAATAATAGATAGATCATCTAAGAAACCATTTTTAGGCTTTGTTGCTCTTCAATAAATTTTTTGATAAATATTTATTTGTAATAGAGATATTTGTTATTTTGTATCTTAATCTTAATTTGTACTTTCTTATACAATAGATTCTTTTATTATAGTTTTATCTTTGTTTTTGGTTCTTTCTAGATTAGTTGTATAACTAGATCCGACAAGAAAATCACTTTTTGATTTTTGTCTAGTTTATATTAGATGCACCAATTTTAAATTAAATTTTGAGTTTTTTTTATTTGAAATTTTGCCAATAATTCATTTTTTAGGCCATGATAATTGTTTCCATTAACTTTTCTAGCTTGAAATTTTTTAGTATGAATATTCGTTTTTTCAAATAACTCCACTTCAGGCACAAATTTATTAATATTGTGTTTGGTCGGAGGATTTGGAAAGGAAAAGGAAAAATGTATGTAAAATTAGATGAAATATATGCATATTTTATTCACATTTCACCTTCATTTTCTATTTTCCTTTCCAAATCATTTCCTAAATCCCCTAACCAAACACAGCGTAGGAGAATTAATTGTATTAACCGCTTTATACATAGCCTATAGTTTATAGCAATATTTTTGCTTTCGGCATCAAGGTGTAGATCATTTTGACTTGTTCTATGACTTCGGCATCCCTGAGTGTTTTTCAATGATAAAATGGTGACATTTCTAATACAACGATGCTCTTAGAACTCCAATGGACTTTGTATATTATTTTTTTAAAATAAACTTAAGTTTTTAAAATAATTTTCGGCTTTACCTAAAATAATATTTTCAAAATGTTTTCAAAATTATAAATGAGGTGGCTATTGATGCATATTGTTTATATCAAGTCTCCGCTAAAATAGATTGAAATTCGCAACTCTTCCAAAATCCTAAAAAATGGAGGCCTTTCTTGAAGTTTTGAGCATACACAGTGTGCCTTGAGAGGCTCAAGACCTGAGGAAAATACCTAGGTCATTTATTTTGTAAATTTCTCTCATATTCTTTGATTTAATTATCAAACCACCGGTTAGTTTCCGTAATGTCGCCGGCCAGTCCAACTTTTTTTCTCTCTTATAGGATCAAATCATCCTCAGAGGTCACGTGTTTAGTCTGCTTTAACTCATATCTCTTAAATCTCTTTTCAAATTTTTTTAAAACATTTATATTATTTGTTTTGATAATGAAATATTTAGAAACTAAGAAAATATATAATTTTTGTAAATATTTATTTCACTGCCAATTTCATCTTCACATAATTGTTGCTAAGTTTTTTCTTGGTCATCAATTGTTTTGAGCTTACCATGTTCGATTACGTAAATAGGTTCAATAGATATTGTGAAATTCAATTTGTAACTTTAACAAACTAAATATATATTTTTGAGATACATATCTAAGCAATGGAATTTTATGTATTTTTAAAGTTTGTTTCAAAAATGCATTTCACACCAAAAAGTTTTCATCTAAAAATGAGAATTAAATTATCCTTTCAATGTCAATTTATTTATTTATTTATTTGATTAAGAATAACAGCAACATGATAGTTTTCAAATACTGTGGTTACGGGTTTGACCATTTGTCAATTTTAATACAATGAAATTTTCAGATAGAACCCATTTATTTGGAGGTAAACTTCGTATTTTGTCAAACTATACAAATCACCAGTATCAACTAATGTATTAATAATGTAAGAATGATAACCTGGAAGGTTTAATAATTTCACATATGAAGTTGTAAAGCTAATTTTTACTGTAGCGATCTCGGTTTCGATCTTTCTTTCATGTTTTGCCACTTTGACTGAGCAGGTCGGGAATCGAGCTGTCCAGTCAGCTCGCGGGGGTCGAGAGGGTAGCGCCCTTTGGCGGGTCCGAGGGCAGCGCCCTGGCGGGGTCGAGGGGCAGCGCCCCCGAAGCAAAAATACAAAATACATTCGAAGTTGCTTGAGCCGCACATGCGGAAAACAGGAGAGGACTTGTTTGGCTATTGCAATAAATGCAGGTATGGGAGTGCAAGTGCGGGAGAAGTGCTGCACATGCGGTGGTAGGTGAGTCCGAAATTTTAGTATTTTCTTCTCTTTAGGCTGAGTGTATCTCACTCTTGTTAGGTCTCTCTCTCTCTAAAAACCCTTTCTTCTCCCTTCTCTCTACATTTTCCTATGCCAAATTGGATCAAAACCTTGATTTCTCAAGATCCATTAGAGTTCTGCCATAGTTTCTTCATCAAAGTTGGTTAACTTCTCGAGGGTTTCGTTGTGTGCGGTGAAGATCGAGTTTCAACACCGTTGATTTTGAGGGTTTCATCTTATTTCTTCTTCAAAACTTGATAGGGAAAATTTGTGGCCTACGGATCATGACAATTGAAAACTCACGAGAACAATTACCTCACCCATGATTTAGAATTAGCGGCGATGATTTTTGCCTTGAAAATTTGGAGGCATTACTTGTATGGTGAGAAGTTTGAGGTTTTCTCCGATCATAAAAGTCTAAAGTATTTGTTTTCTCAAAAAGACTTGAATTTACAACAACAGAGGTGGATGAAATTTATGGAGGATTATGACTTTGAGTTACACTATCATCCGGAGAAAGCCAATGTGGTGGCCGATGCTTTGAGTCGAAAATTTGTGAGTAGTTTGGCAAGTGTGGCCATTTGGGAATGGGATATGCTAGATGTTATTGGCAAGTTTGATTTGCACTTGGGTGAGTCCAGAGAGAGTGATACCTTGTTTACTTTGAATGCTCAACCTACCTTGGTTAGTAAGGTCATAGAGGCACAACGAGGAGACCGTGATGTGGAATCAATCTGTGTTAAGATTTCCAATGGGAAAGAAGAGAAAGGTTTGAACGTTCACTCGAATCTGAGTGTACATTACCTAGATCGTTTGTTTGTACTAGAATCTTATAGAGAGGAAGTACTTCGGGAGTTCCATCACTCACGCCTTGCGGTACACCCGGGAGGTACTAAAATGTATAATGATCTTAGTCGTCAGTTTTGGTGGAGGGGTATGAAACGGGATGTCGCTTTATTTGTATTGAAGTGCCTTACTTGTCAACAAATGAAGGCCAAACACCAAAGACCAGCGGGTTTGTTACAACCCTTACCGATAGCCGAGTGGAAATGGGAACGTGTTACCATGGATTTTGTAGTTGGGCTTCCTAGAACACAACAAAGCAATGATGCCGTTTGGGTGATTGTTGATAGGTTGACTAAGTCTACACATTTCATTCCGATGTACACCAGCGACTCAGTTGAACGCTTGACAGAGTTGTACATTAGAGAGATAGTTCGACTTCATGGAGTCCCTGTGACTATTGTCTCGGATAGGGATCCTCGTTTTACTGCCCGTTTATGGTAAAGCCTTCAAGAGGCGTTGGGAACTAAGTTAACTCTTTGCACTGCTTATCATCCTTAAACCGATGGACAGTTAGAATGAACCATTCAGATTTTGGAGGACATGCTTAGAGCTTGTGTCCTTGATTTTAAGGGGCCTTAGGAAAGACACTTACCATTGATTGAGTTTGCTTACAACAATAGTTATCAAGCTAGTATTGGGATGGCACCATTTGAGGCCTTGTATAGCCGACCTTGTAGATCACCGGTTTGCTGGGTCGAAGTGGGTGATGCACCGTTACTGGGTCCGGAAATTGTTAGAGAGACAATCGAGAAAGTTGTTCTCATTCGGAAGAGGTTAGCTACGGCCCAAAGCCGACAAAAGAGTTATGCCGATAAGAGAAGATGACCTTTATCTTTTGAAGTTGGTGACCATGTGTTTCTAAAAATCTCACCAAAGTGGGGTTTGATGAGATTTGGTATGAGCGGTAAATTATCTCCAAGGTTCATTGGGCCTTTTGAGATTTTAGAGCGAATTGGGAAAGTAGCATACCGGTTAGCTTTACTGCCACAACTTTCGGGAGTTCACAATGTATTTCATGTATCTATGCTTAGGAAGTATGAACCCGACCCTTCTCATGTTCTTGATTGGGTTGACTTGGAAATAAATGAGGATGCCTCTTACGAAGAAAGACCGGTTTAAATATTAGATACCCGGGAGCAAGTGTTACGGGGAAAAACTATACCGTTGGTAAAGGTGTTGTGGAGACACTATGGGGTTGAAGAAGCGACGTGGGAACGAAAGGCGGAAGTCCGTTCCAAATATCCGGATTTGTTTGAAAATGCTTAAGTTGCTTTTCTTTGTAATATTCCCTAGTGTTGAGGGAAACGTATTTAAAGTTGTTAACCACACGTTGATATGTGCGTTGTTGTTTTAAGCATAAGGTTGTTGAGAGTTACTATTACTTTTTAGGAAATTTCATGTTTATGCGTATTTGGAAGGTTGTTGTTAATGAGATAATCATGGTGGAAATGGTGGAATTTGATTGAAAGTTAGTATTGTGATTTGAAAATGAAATAGCGTAGCTTTGATCGCTAGAAATCCCTTTGTTTGGGTAGTTTGATTTGAAATTTCGGGGACGAAATTCTTTAAGGGGGGAAGGTTGTAGCGATCCCGGTTTCGATCCTTCTTTTATGTTTTGCCACTTCGACTGGACAGGTCGGGGATCGAGTTGTCCAGTCAACTCACGGGGGTCCAAGGGGCAACGCCCCTTAGCGGGTCCGAGGGTTGCGCCCTAGTAGGGTCGAGGGGCAGCGCTCCCGAAGCAACAATACAAAATGCATTCGAAGTTGCTTGAGCCGCACATGCAGAAAACATGGAAGGGCTTGTTTGGCTATTGCAATAAATGCAGGTATGGGAGTGCAAGTGCGGGAGAAGCGCCGCACGTGCGGTGGTTGGTGAGTCCGAAATTTTAGTCTTTTCTTCTCTTTAGACTGAGTGTATCTCACTCTTGTTAGGTCTCTCTCTCTCTCTAAAAACCATTTCCTCTCCCTTCTCTCTACATTTCCCTACGCCAAATTGGATCATCTAAAAACCATTTCCTCTCCCTTCTCTCTACATTTCCCTACGCCAAATTGGATCAAAACCTTGATTTCTTAAGATCCATTAGAGTTCTACCATAGTTTCTTCATCAAAGTTGGTTAACTGCTCGAGGGCTTCGTTGTGTGCGGTGAAGATCGAGTTTCAACACCGTTGATTTTGGGGGTTTCATCTCATTTCTTCTTCAAAACTTGAGGTAGGGATTTTCTTAGAGTTATATATATGTTTTTGCAAGATCTATATGATTTTCGAAATCATTTTTCGATAGCTTTGAAAATTGATTGTTGATTCAAGAAGTTGAGCGATTTTGAAAGTGGGTTTGTCTCTTGTTCTTTTAAAATGATCTGATGGGTTTTGATCTTCGTTGATTGAAGAAAAGATGATTTTTAGAAAGTTTTCTTTCAAAAGATTTGAGTTGTATAGTTTTGGTGAGAAAACCTAGAATTTGGGAATTTTTTTAAGAGACTGAAAATCCATGAATGATATTGTTATATTTATTTTGTGTGTCAAAATAAATGGATGTTTAGAAATTTTCTTATTTATATTTATATAAATGATGAATTTCAGGGAATATGAGAATTATTGTTCATTTTGAAAATTATTGTTCAAAACGTTGAAATAGTCTTGAAATGACTAATTGTTGAGGATACTTAAGAATGAGGAATTATGTTATTCCTTGGATGATGAATTGGAATAAAAGTATTTATATTCATCTTGTGTTATTGGCATATCAATTCATTTTATTACATTAAATTTTGAAAGTTGATTTGAAAACTTGCATTGAGAAAAGAATGTTGAAAAACAAGTTTTCATGGAATGGTTTTGGGGTAAATATGTTGGTAAGTCTTGATAGGTGGTGTAGATGATATTAAATAAGTTGGCCTGAGAGTCCGGGGTGAAAAACCAAAAACCTGCGCGGATAGGTGTCAAGCCTTCCGGTTAATACCGGTAAAAATGACAAATTGGTAGTACTTGTATAGTCTATTTGCAGACACCGACCTAGGGATTACCAGAGTCGTATTTATCGCTCTTGAAATAAATTGTTAAGTTTTGAAGAATTGAAATTGCATGATATCATTGAACATGAGAGTTTTCAAAGATGAAAATGTGATTTTCTTTCAAAAGAGCACAGCATGTCATGTGCATTTCATCTCTTGAGACTTGTATAAAATGTATATACTTTGTTAAGGATTTCCTACTGGGCTTTATGCCCACCCTACGGGATTTTTGTGCAGGAAAAGATGTGGTGATGTCACCTAACTAAAGGTGAGGAAATGTGTGTTGAGAGTACGAGACTCTCATTTTGTTGTGACTCTGTGTGTAAGCCAAGAGCTATATGTGTGTGGGTTTGAATAACCGTTTTGTGTAACCAAACTCAAGCCTTGGCAACTTGTAAATCCTTGGGGGTATTTATTTGTTTATTTACTTATTGTTAGATTAATGTATTGTTGCATGAAGAACTATTGATCATGTAATGTAAGTTTGGAGATTTATATTCGGTTTTCCTTGAAAGAGCCATGATTGTTGTATTATCATTTGGATTAGAAATTTAGAGCGTTACATCTACAGTTTTCCAAAAAAATTCTAGAGGTTGTTTACTCATATTTTCAATTATTTTTTTGATTATTTCTTCTAATCCTTTTCGAAGTTCATCTCATGATAATCCTTTTTCTATCAATTGCTTATTTATAGTAGGGTAAAATTCATTTTACTCCCTTGCGATTTGAGGCTAAAGCATTTTATCCCCTAGTGGTTCAAATATAGCTATCAAGTCCCCATGTAATTTTGGATTGAAGTACAATCGTTAACTATATATGTGAAATAACTATAATAAATCCTATATTTTTGTTGTTATTTACTTTCTCTCTCTTCTCTCATACACATAATTTATAATATTATTTATTTTAATTCTTATCTTTTTATTCTAATTTTAATTTAATTATATTTTGATCACAATTAATCCTAAATATTTAATTATTTACTTTAATTCTTACTTTTGAATCTAATTTTAATTTAATTATAATTTAGATCACAATTAATTATAAATTATTAATTATTTTTAGATTATTTCTACAGTTTTCTAAAAAATTCTAGAGGTTGTTTACTCATATTTTCAATTATTTTTTAGATTATTTCTTCTAATCTTTTTGGAAGTTCATCACCCGATAATCCTCTTTCTATCAATTGCTTATTTATAGTAGGACAAAATTCATTTTACTCCCTTGTGACTTAAGGTTAAAGCATTTTATCCCCCAATAGTTCAAATATAGCCATCAAGTCCCCGTGTAGTTTTGGACCAAAGTACAACCGTTAACACTGTTAACTATAGATGTCAAAATGACGGTAATAAATCCTATTTTTTTTTTTGTTATTTTCTTTCTCTCTCTTCTCTCATACACATAATTTATAATATCTAATATTAATTAAATCACAATTAGTTATAAATTCTTAATTATTTATTTTAATTCTTATCTTTTTATTCTAATTTTAATTTAATTATATTTTGATCACAATTAATCTAAATATTAAATTATTTACTTTAATTCTTACTTTTTAATCTAATTTTAATTTAATTATATTTTATATCACAATTAAATCTAAATTCTAAATTATTTATTATTTATTATTTATTATTTTTTCAACATGTTAATTTAATTTTAATTTTAATTTAATCATATTTTAGTTCATTTTTAATTATTATTTAGTTTGTATTTTTATTTAATTATATTTTAAGTAAATTCTTAATTATATTTTATATTTTTATATTATATTTTATTTTAATCAACACATTTATCTAATTTTAGATTGGGAGAAAATTGGGATAAAATGATCCGTTTGTTGTATTACCTAATTTCGCAAAGTTACAAAATTACCCATCTAAGTAATAGGAAATATAATGCCATCTCATAACTAATTCTTTGATATTAATAAATGACACGTATAAATTAATTTAATTACTAATCTATCCAATAAAATAATCATATTTAAAACTTGGGTATTACACCTTATTTCCACACACTTGTTAAGTGACCCTGCTTGCAGATTTATAGACTCATTGTAGACTCATGTAATGACCATTCAAGATCACAGTGTGAAGTGAAGTGAAATGAGGACAGAGTCCTCCATTGAAGATCTTATTGAACCTCTATTAAAAACACTAAACCCTCCAAAATATTGTTGAAGATGATGTATCTTTCTATTTTGTTATTGCATTTATCATTTCTAAATCTTTGGGCACTTCATAGCCAGAAAATCCTCATTTTTTTTTGTTTTTTCTTAATTTTTTTTAATATGTTTTTCGGTTTGGAGATTTCTACTTTGGTTTTCTGAAATTATACATTTAATTCGAAACTTAACTTCCGAATAAAAGTAATTAGTTCAACAAATTTGTTCTGAAAAAATATTAAAAAAAAATAGCAGTTGATGTCCGAATATAATAAAATAATTCGGCAGTCAATATTCAAATATAATGAAATAATTCGGCACTAATTGTCTGACTGAAAACCGTGAAAGGAAAAACAGAAAGTTCTGCACGAAAAAACTAAGGCTGCATTTGGTTTAGTTTTGGAATTGTGATTATCTTTTTAGAGTTGTGATTTGAGTGTGAAATTGTGAGTTGAATTTTAAAAGAGAAAATTTGTTTAGTTATGAGTTTTGAAAGGTGTTTTTGAATTTTGAATTTTGAAAAGAGCGGATTGGGTCTACCCGATTGTTTGCCCGAACATCCTCGCGGACGTTCGGCCAGTTGACCGAAATAGTGAATATTTATTTATTTATTTATTATTATTATTTTTTTTTGCAACCTTTTATTTGAAAAAAAAATTATATTTGTTTTAGATATTTTTTAAATATAGAAATTATTTTTTTTTAGATTTTTTATAAAAATAATTTAACAACCCATTTACTAACCATCTGCACACTATATCATCAAAAGAGTTTTGAATTGAGTTTTGTGTTGTGTGTTTGGTTATAAGTTTTGAAATTAATTTTTGAATTGAGTTTTGTATAATTTTGAGTTGTGTGTTTGGTTATGAATTTTGAAAAGTGTGCCTTCGGAATCATAATTCCAAAGGCAAACCAAACGGAGCCTAACATTTTCATCACTAATAGAGTATAAATCTAAAGATTAAAGCAATATGAGAGTTGTTATGAAAGTATTGCTTTGGAAGCAATAGATGAGTATAGAGTGTCTAGCAAGTAAAGTAACAACAATGGAAAAATTAGGATTTATATTTTTTACTCAAAATGTGTACATTGAGATTTTTTTTTTTTATTTTTAAAAGATGTGTACAGAGAATATTTTCATATAATATTATGGGTGCTAGTGGATGTCCATTATAGTCAGTTTAGTTTAGGATATAATTGTCATTAAAATAATATTTCATTAAGTGTGTGCACCGAGCTAATTAGGTGTGTAGAAATAGAATTTCAGTTTACTCTAAAAAATGGTGTGTGTGATACATTTTCCGTTAATTTGAATGAAAAACTAGTCGTGACGCTTTAGTCCAAAACTATTTGAGGGTTTTTTGATCATGAGGGGGTAAAATGAAATCAATCCTTTATAATAATAGATAGATCATCTAAGAAACCATTTTTAGGCTTTGTTGCTCTTCAATAAATTTTTTGATAAATATTTATTTGTAATAGAGATATTTGTTATTTTGTATCTTAATCTTAATTTGTACTTTCTTATACAATAGATTCTTTTATTATAGTTTTATCTTTGTTTTTGGTTCTTTCTAGATTAGTTGTATAACTAGATCCGACAAGAAAATCACTTTTTGATTTTTGTCTAGTTTATATTAGATGCACCAATTTTAAATTAAATTTTGAGTTTTTTTTATTTGAAATTTTGCCAATAATTCATTTTTTAGGCCATGATAATTGTTTCCATTAACTTTTCTAGCTTGAAATTTTTTAGTATGAATATTCGTTTTTTCAAATAACTCCACTTCAGGCACAAATTTATTAATATTGTGTTTGGTCGGAGGATTTGGAAAGGAAAAGGAAAAATGTATGTAAAATTAGATGAAATATATGCATATTTTATTCACATTTCACCTTCATTTTCTATTTTCCTTTCCAAATCATTTCCTAAATCCCCTAACCAAACACAGCGTAGGAGAATTAATTGTATTAACCGCTTTATACATAGCCTATAGTTTATAGCAATATTTTTGCTTTCGGCATCAAGGTGTAGATCATTTTGACTTGTTCTATGACTTCGGCATCCCTGAGTGTTTTTCAATGATAAAATGGTGACATTTCTAATACAACGATGCTCTTAGAACTCCAATGGACTTTGTATATTATTTTTTTAAAATAAACTTAAGTTTTTAAAATAATTTTCGGCTTTACCTAAAATAATATTTTCAAAATGTTTTCAAAATTATAAATGAGGTGGCTATTGATGCATATTGTTTATATCAAGTCTCCGCTAAAATAGATTGAAATTCGCAACTCTTCCAAAATCCTAAAAAATGGAGGCCTTTCTTGAAGTTTTGAGCATACACAGTGTGCCTTGAGAGGCTCAAGACCTGAGGAAAATACCTAGGTCATTTATTTTGTAAATTTCTCTCATATTCTTTGATTTAATTATTGTAAGAGGGGCTAATTTTAGCCCACTAAATTATTTAGGCCCAATAGCCCAAGATTAGTGGGCCCGAATTTATCGCAAGTCCAAGAATCGGTGGGCCCAGATTTATCGCCATCAAACGGATTGAATCGCTCTAAGCCTCGAAAGGGTTCGGATCCACGAACCTAGAGACTTACTCAGGCCCGGAACTCGAAAGGGTATTAGGCAAGCCTAGAGATCCGAGGCACTCGGACTCGAAAGGATTCGGACCCACGAATCTAGAGATCCGAAGTACTTGGCTTCGAACGGATTCAGACGCAATCTAGAAGTCGCTCTACTTTGATAGTGATTTGTGATATCAATAATTCATAGTCTATCTTCTTTTTCACTATTACTTTCATATTCACTCTGAGTTAGAGTTTTATTTCACTGGCAATTTCATCTTCACATAATTGTTGCTAAGTTTTTTCTTGGTCATCAATTGTTTTGAGCTTACCATGTTCAACTGCGTAAATAGGTTCAATAGATATTGTGAAATTCAATTTGTAACTTTAACAAACTAAATATATATTTTTGAGATACACATCTAAGCAATGGAATTTTATGTATTTTTAAAGTTTGTTTCAAAAATGCATTTCACACCAAAAAGTTTTCATCTAAAAATGAGAATTAAATTATCCTTTCAATGTCAATTTATTTATTTATTTATTTGATTAAGAATAACAGCAACATGATAGTTTTCAAATACTGTGGTTACGGGTTTGACCATTTGTCAATTTTAATACAATGAAATTTTCAGATAGAACCCATTTATTTGGAGGTAAACTTCGTATTTTGTCAAACTATACAAATCACCAGTATCAACTAATGTATTAATAATGTAAGAATGATAACCTGGAAGGTTTAATAATTTCACATATGAAGTTGTAAAGCTAATTTTTACTGTAGCGATCTCGGTTTCGATCTTTCTTTCATGTTTTGCCACTTTGACTGAGCAGGTCGGGAATCGAGCTGTCCAGTCAGCTCGCGGGGGTCGAGAGGGTAGCGCCCTTTGGCGGGTCCGAGGGCAGCGCCCTGGCGGGGTCGAGGGGCAGCGCCCCCGAAGCAAAAATACAAAATACATTCGAAGTTGCTTGAGCCGCACATGCGGAAAACAGGAGAGGACTTGTTTGGCTATTGCAATAAATGCAGGTATGGGAGTGCAAGTGCGGGAGAAGTGCTGCACATGCGGTGGTAGGTGAGTCCGAAATTTTAGTATTTTCTTCTCTTTAGGCTGAGTGTATCTCACTCTTGTTAGGTCTCTCTCTCTCTAAAAACCCTTTCTTCTCCCTTCTCTCTACATTTTCCTATGCCAAATTGGATCAAAACCTTGATTTCTCAAGATCCATTAGAGTTCTGCCATAGTTTCTTCATCAAAGTTGGTTAACTTCTCGAGGGTTTCGTTGTGTGCGGTGAAGATCGAGTTTCAACACCGTTGATTTTGAGGGTTTCATCTTATTTCTTCTTCAAAACTTGATAGGGAAAATTTGTGGCCTACGGATCATGACAATTGAAAACTCACGAGAAGAATTACCCCACCCATGATTTAGAATTAGCGGCGATGATTTTTGCCTTGAAAATTTAGAGGCATTACTTGTATGGTGAGAAGTTTGAGGTTTTCTCCGATCATAAAAGTCTAAAGTATTTGTTTTCTCAAAAAGACTTCAATTTACGACAACGGAGGTGGATGAAATTTATGGAGGATTATGACTTTGAGTTACACTATCATCCGGAGAAAGCCAATGTGGTGGCCGATGCTTTGAGTCGAAAATTTGTGAGTAGTTTGGCAAGTGTGGCCATTTGGGAATGAGATATGCTAGATGTTATTGGCAAGTTTGATTTGCACTTGGGTGAGTCCGGAGAGAGTGATACCTTGTTTACTTTGAATGCTCAACCTACCTTGGTTAGTAAGGTCATAGAGGCACAACGAGGAGACCGTGATGTGGAATCAATCCGTGTTAAGATTTCCAATGGGAAAGAAGAGAAAGGTTTGAACGTTCACTCGAATTTGAGTGTACATTACCTAGATCGTTTGTTTGTACCAGAATCTTATAGAGAGGAAGTACTTCGGGAGTTCCATCACTTACGCCTTGCGGTACACCCAGGAGGTACTAAAATGTATCATGATCTTAGTCGTCAGTTTTGGTGGAGGGGTATGAAACGGGATGTCGCTTTATTTGTATTGAAGTGCCTTACTTGTCAACAAGTGAAGGCCAAACACCAAAGACCAGCGGGTTTGTTACAACCCTTACCGATAGTCGAGTGGAAATGGGAGCGTGTTACCATGGATTTTGTAGTTGGGCTTCCTAGAACACAACAAAGCAATGATGCCGTTTGGGTGATTGTTGATAGGTTGACTAAGTCTACACATTTCATTCCGATGTACACCAGCGACTGTAGACGTCCCCGAACGCCCCGGGGAGAGACCCCCCCGTTTTGTTCATTGGGCTCACTACAGTTCAGGACTCAATGTCACGGTCCTGTATCTAATCTCGCAGAGTGCAATGCAAGATCGATGAAATCATTAAAGAGTCCAAAATCCGGCAAATCGTTTTTGAAAACAGATTTTTTGAAAGAAGTGCCAAATCATGGACTGCTTTGCCAGATACAGAGTTGCCACCTAAATATTTATTTTGGGGGAATTTAGGAAATCCTGACTCGTTGCCTAAGGCCACGTGTTCGTCATCACCAAAGTTGCCTCGGCTCGGGAACTTGGGTACGATTGGGGAAGGTCACTTCGTGAGCACCCCCGCTCGCCCGATCAAAGATCGGCCTCTACTAACCATGATATCTAATTTTGAAAACATTATGCGTTCTTATTCCGGTTATTAGCCTAGATTTACTATGTGATGCACACAACATACAAGTATAGATTGGATCGCCTGAATTGGAACAAAACATTTCATGTTTATTTATTTGAAAACGGTTTGATGGTGCTACCCGCAAGTAGGTTTGAAATGCAGATTTTGCCACCCTCGGGTGGGCCTAGAAAAGATGGTTTTGCCATTGTCTAGTGGGCTTAAAACTTACATTTAATGAATTGTTCCAATTCGGATAACCTAACCTTCCCCCACAGGCATTCAGGCAGGTATATCACATAAGCAATTAGCCTCATGGTAAGCATGCTATCATGGCAGTCACGCTATCATGGCAGTCACTCACACACATGCAAGGATGCTAAAGCATAAACACTTACCGAGTACTCCAAGTCAAAACAGAAGCTGATTAGAAATCATATGCATGATCCTAACTATGCTGAAATGCCTAATGCAACACATGCAAAAATGTAACTACGATAGGCTCGGCTATTCTAAACATGGCATATGAAATGCGACGGATAACATGTATTCAACTCGGAATTGAAATACAAATGCAGTTAGTATGATGCGCCGAGCCGGGTGCATGCAAGGCAAATGAATGGATGCAAACATGCTATCATACTGTATGCTAATTGAAACATGCCCTAATCTAACCATCATAAGCTGGTAAATAAAAGGGAGAAAGACGTGGGGTTGGAAGACATACATCACACTCACGCACACTTATTACAATTATGCCCTCACTCGGAGGGTCCGAAAGAATAATACAGTCAGAATAAATAATTACAGTCCGGAATGAATAATTAAATATTACAAAACCCTAATTAATTAACAAATTAACTAGGAAAGCGATAAACTAGCATGTAAGCCTATGAACTGCCTCAGCTCTGTTCCGAATGGTGGAATGATGTATGCTTGAATTGCCTGGCGCGGAAATTTATTGCGATGTCCCGATTCGCCTCTGTTTGCAATTGTTTTCGGAATATTGCGCAACGTCCCAGAAGGCCGCTGATTTCTGATTTACTGCAACAGAGAGCAACAAAGGGGCATGACAAAGTATTTCACACATATATGCATGACTACTCTTCAGGGAGTGTAGTCCTCGATCCTCGTGCCACCAATCACGCATATCAATGCATGATGGCCGAGGAGCCAAATTGCACGACTCAATATGAGATGAATGCACATGAAAACACAACAAGACCTAAACTCCATCATGGGTAATCCAGAGTGTCGGCGACCGGGAATTGAGACACGTTCCGTCACTCGGAGTACGAAACGTCTCTCGTTTCCTGTGCTTGGGCTAACTCCCATACCAACCACAATGCAAATGAGATGGCATACACAATGCGACTAACATACAATCTAGCATACGCAATGCTATGAAATGGCATACACAATGCTCGATGTAACATGGCATACACAATGCTCTAACACGCAACCTAGCATACGCAATGCTATGAATTAAAAAGGCATACACAATGCATAATGGACTTACACCAATATGAGTGGACCTCAGCCACACTCACATCAGTGGCCATTAGATGAAAATGAGACAACCGAAATGCGTGCACACATGCACGCAAATCGAGGACCGAACCTAAGGCATAAAATACCACTCTACCAAGGCATGACAAGGGATGCAAGATGGCATTCAAACATGTAAATTTTAGCACTGAAACATGATACTAAATGGTTCCGAAACATGGAAATATGGCACCCGATGCATGGAATAAGCCCCGAAACTCAAAACTAGTCCACTACATTGAACCACAAGTATACAAAGAAAGCATTATTTGATCACGAAGTCTAAAGACAGAACCAAGGCAGTCCCAAAACATGCACATTTCTAGTTTAGAGCATGGCCGAAAGATGCTAACATGATGGACTAAAATAGCATGCAATATTGGCTAGCAAGCATGGTTTACATGGCATGTATATGAAGCAAATGAGAACTCATCAAAATAGCGAAAAACAATGAATAAAATATGCCAAAATATGCCTAAATAATCACTGAAATGCAGCCAATGCATGCAAAAATGAGGACTTCTTTGGAGTGCATTCAAGGGTTGTTAAGCACATATGAGATAGACACTTAGCATGACCAAACCAACTCTGTGAAATGAGTTATGACAGCTCCTAAAACTTCACAAAATTGGCCCTGAAATCAGTCTAGGAAACATGCAAAGAAAGGCCCCCTCAAAAGGCCTTGAATGGAATTGTCTCTACACATGCATTGTAGACATAAAATATGATCAAAAGGGGCTCTGGAGACCAGACCTTAAGGTTTAGACTCTCAAAACTCACAAAAATTGGAGACCCAAAAGAGACTTCGATGCATGGAAAAAATAGGGTTCCCTTTGGGAAGGGTCCAAAGACCCACCAAAAAACTAAACAAGGATGAAGGGGGCCACCCGTCCACTTCTAATTTTAGTGCCTCTCAAAAATAATGCAGACAATGCAAAGCCCTGAAAATTTCACTGGATTCTCAATGTCTAAGAGGCCCAAGACCATGGGCCAATGCAAATGCTCTAATGCATAGCCCTAATCATGAAGAGATGAAGCATGCAAGGAAGGAGATGACTCCAAACGGAAAAGTGACCTCAAGAAAAATTAAAGAGGAGGTCAAAACAAGGTTTTTTCCAGTTTATAACAAATCTCGAAAATGTTCACAAGTAAGGCTAAAGTATGATGCAAAAAAAGGCCTACAAAGAGGGGTAAAGCATGCAAGGGTGTAGGAGGCCTCAAACAGAAAAGTGATCTTAAACAAACATGAAGAGGAGCTCAAAATAAAACTATTTTCAGTTTACACCAAGGCTCGAAAATGCTTGCAAATGGAGCTAAGGTATAGGGCAAAATAATGCAAAAATGGGGGAAATGAGGACTTACCCTTGAAGAGCCGACCTCCAGCAGCTTTTGGACCAAGTTGGTGAGCTTTCAATCTCTACAAATGGCTTCCAAGGTGCTGGAATGGATGATGGAGTTATGGTGCTAAGGGTTGTAGTGTAAATGGACCAAGGAAGTTAAGGTTTTGGAGCTTGGAATAGTGGCAATGGAGGGAGAGGTGTGTAAGCCTTGGCCAAAAATGTCTAACCCTTAGATATGAAGAGGAGGGCCTCTCTTATAGAGAAGAGAGGCCAAAGCTTCTCTTGGAAGCTTCAAAGATCCTCCATACATGCGTATGGAGGATGCACAAAATGGTCTCCAGTTGGCACAGCTGGATTACACTCAAAAAGGGCAAAAACAATAAGCAGGCCGGCCAGTTCAAGTGGCCGGCCGACCAGGGGTCAAAAGGTTCAAGAACAATTGCTGGTCAGCCTACCCAGAAAGGTGGCCTCCCAGATGAGTAGAACACAGCCCTGTAGAGAAAAACTAGAAAATGTGACCCAAGAAAGAGAAAAACTAGCTTTTAAGCAAGGTTCAAAAGGGTCAAGATAAATTTCTGGCCGGCCTGCCCATATTGGTGGCCTCCCAGATGAGCAGAACACAATGGTGGTATGAAAAGCCAGAGAATATGGCTCAAAAGTGGGAAAAACTAGCTTTCGGTTAGAAAAATCGACTTTTGGAGAGAGAAAATGATAAAACTGGTTTTTCAGAGAAAGAGGTGGCTGGCCACCATCCTACCACCTCCCTAACAGTGAAAATAAGGTCTCTACCAAAAACGGACCAAAACGGATGCAAAACGAAGGTTCAGGGGCCAAAACACGCGATTCGGGGCCCCGAAAACAGGCTGTTAGGCACCAGAAGTGGCGCATGATCACGAAGGTGGTCTCCAGGGCCACAGTGTCCCTCTAAAGGAGGAAATAAGATGTGTGCCAAAAATCGGAGCAAACGGAGATAGTTAAGCGGTCCCGAACCGAGGCACACGGCTGACGGCTCCGAAAACCGAAAATTGGGCTCCAAATGGGAAAAATGGCCTAAGACCACGAAACGTAGCCTACGGCCACTGAGAGATGGTCCACGAGACCTCTCCCTCCCTTCGGGAAGAGAAAACAGAGAAAACAGGACCCGATTCGCAAACCGAGGCAAGGCACAAAAGAGCTCCGAAGTCTGGAGGCAAGGCTCGCAGCCGAGACTCTGAGACCTCAGAACGAGCACAAAATGAAACATCACCGAGCGCTCAACTGGTGACATCTGAGTCTTAAGGTCGGTCAAAAATGGGGTGTCTACAGCGACTCAGTTGAACGCTTGATAGAGTTGTACATTAGAGAGATAGTTCGACTTCATGGAGTCCCTGTGACTATTGTCTCAGATAGGGATCCTCGTTTTACTGCCCGTTTATGGCAAAGCCTTCAAGAGGCGTTGGGAACTAAGTTAACTCTTAGCACTGCTTATCATCCTCAAACCGATGGACAGTTAGAATGAACCATTCAGATTTTGGAGGACATGCTTAGAGCTTGTGTCCTTGATTTTAAGGGGCCTTGGGAAAGATACTTACCATTGATTGAGTTTGCTTACAACAATAGTTATCAAGCTAGTATTGGGATGGCATCATTTGAGGCCTTGTATGGCCGATCTTGTAGATCACCGGTTTGTTGGGCCGAAGTGGGTGATGCACCGTTACTGGGTCCGGAAATTGTTAGAGAGACAATCGAGAAAGTTATTCTCATTCGGAAGAGGTTAGCTATGGCCCAAAGCCGACAAAAGAGTTATGCCGATAAGAGGAGATGACCTTTATCTTTTGAAGTTGGTGACCATGTGTTTCTAAAAATCTCACCAAAGTGGGGTTTGATGAGATTTGGTATGAGCGGTAAATTATCTCCAAGGTTCATTGGGCCTTTTGAGATCTTAGAGCGAATTGGGAAAGTAGCATACCGGTTAGCTTTTCCGCCACAACTTTCGGGAGTTCACAACGTATTTCATGTATCTATGCTTAGGAAGTATGAACCCGACCCTTCTCATATTCTTGATTGGGTTGACTTGGAAATAGATGAGGATGCCTCTTACGAAGAAAGACCGGTTTAAATATTAGATACCCAGGAGCAAGTGTTACGGGGAAAAACTATACCGTTGGTAAAGGTGTTGTGGAGACACCATGGGGTTGAAGAAGCGACGTAGGAACGGGAGGCGGAAGTCCGTTCCAAATAACCGGATTTGTTTGAAAATGCTTAAGTTGCTTTTCTTTGTAATATTCCCTAGTGTTGAGGGAAACGTATTTCAAGTTGTTAACCACACGTTGATATGTGCGTTGTTGTTTTAAGCATAAGGGTGTTGAGAGTTGCTATACTTTTTAGGAAATTTCATGTTTATGCATATTTGGAAGGTTGTTGTTAATGAGATAATCATGGTGGAAATGGTGCAATTTGGTTGAAAGTTAGTATTGTGATTTGAAAATGAAATAGCGTGGCTTTGATCGCTAGAAACCCCTTTGTTTGAGTAGTTTGATTTGAAATTTCAGGGACGAAATTCTTTAAGGGGGAAAGGTTGTAGCAATCCTGGTTTCGATCCTTCTTTCATGTTTTGCCACTTCGACTGGACAGGTCGGGGATCGAGTTATCCAGTCAGCTCGCGGGGGTCTAGGGGGCAACGCCCCTTGGCGGGTCTGAGGGCTGCACCCTGGCAGGGTCGAGGGGCAGCGCTCCCGAAGCAAAAATACAAAATGCATTCGAAGTTGCTTGAACCACACATGCGGAAAACATAGGAGGGCTTGTTTGGCTATTGCAATAAATGCAGGTGTGAGAGTGCAAGTGCGGGAGAAGCGCTGCAGGTGCGGTGGTAGGTGAGTCCAAAATTTTAGTCTTTTCTTCTCTTTAGGCTGAATGTATCTCACTCTTGTTAGGTCTCTCTCTAAAAACCATTTCCTCTCCCTTCTCTCTACATTTCCTTACGCCAAATTGGATCAAAACCTTGATTTCTTAAGATCCATTAGAGTTCTACCATAGTTTCTTCATCAAAGTTGGTTAACTTCTCGAGGGCTTCGTTGTGTGCGGTGAAGATTGAGTTTCGACACCGTTGGTTTTGGGGGTTTCATCTCATTTCTTCTTCAAAACTTGAGGTAGGGATTTTCTTAGAGTTATATATATGTTTTTGCAAGATCTATATGATTTTTGAAATCATTTTTCGATAGCTTTGAAAATTAATTGTTGATTCAAGAAGTTGAGCGATTTTGAAAGTGGATTTGTCTCTTGTTCTTTTAAAATGATCTGATGGGTTTTGATTTTCGTTGATTGAAGAAAAGATGATTTTTGGAAAGTTTTCTTTCAAAAGATTTGAGTTGTATAGTTTTGGTGAGAAAACCTAGAATTTGGAAATTTTTTTTAAGAGACTGAAAATTCATAAATGATATTGTTATATTTATTTTGTGTGTCAAAATAAATGGATGTTTGAAAATTTTCTTATTTATATTTATATAAATGATGAAAATTTTCTTATTTATAGTAGGGTAAAATTCATTTTACTCCCTTGCGATTTGAGGCTAAAGCATTTTATCCCCTAGTGGTTCAAATATAGCTATCAAGTCCCCATGTAATTTTGGATTGAAGTACAACCGTTAGCTATATATGTGAAATAACTATAATAAATCCTATATTTTTGTTGTTATTTACTTTCCCTCTCTTCTCTCATACACATAATTTATAATATATACTATTAATTCAATTAAATCGCAATTAGTTATAAATTCCAAATTATTTATTTTAATTCTTATCTTTTTATTCTAATTTTAATTTAATTATATTTTAATCACAATTAATCCTAAATATTTAATTATTTACTTTAATTCTTACTTTTGAATCTAATTTTAATTTAATTATAATTTAGATCACAATTAATTATAAATTATTAATTATTTTTAGATTATTTCTACAGTTTTCTAAAAAATTCTAGAGGTTGTTTACTCATATTTTCAATTATTTTTTAGATTATTTCTTCTAATCTTTTTGGAAGTTCATCACCCGATAATCCTCTTTCTATCAATTGCTTATTTATAGTAGGACAAAATTCATTTTACTCCCTTGTGACTTAAGGTTAAAGCATTTTATCCCCCAATAGTTCAAATATAGCCATCAAGTCCCCGTGTAGTTTTGGACCAAAGTACAACCGTTAACACTGTTAACTATAGATGTCAAAATGACGGTAATAAATCCTATTTTTTTTTTTGTTATTTTCTTTCTCTCTCTTCTCTCATACACATAATTTATAATATCTAATATTAATTAAATCACAATTAGTTATAAATTCTTAATTATTTATTTTAATTCTTATCTTTTTATTCTAATTTTAATTTAATTATATTTTGATCACAATTAATCTAAATATTAAATTATTTACTTTAATTCTTACTTTTTAATCTAATTTTAATTTAATTATATTTTATATCACAATTAAATCTAAATTCTAAATTATTTATTATTTATTATTTATTATTTTTTCAACATGTTAATTTAATTTTAATTTTAATTTAATCATATTTTAGTTCATTTTTAATTATTATTTAGTTTGTATTTTTATTTAATTATATTTTAAGTAAATTCTTAATTATATTTTATATTTTTATATTATATTTTATTTTAATCAACACATTTATCTAATTTTAGATTGGGAGAAAATTGGGATAAAATGATCCGTTTGTTGTATTAATTTCATTTTATTTTTTCAAAAAATTAAATCCAATCTAAAAAATGGTGTGTGTGATATACTATCTGAATGAAAAACATAACAATGACACTTCAGTCCAAAATTATATAGGAATTTTTTGGTTATATTTGAATCATAAGCAGATAAAATATTCCAACTCTAAATCATGAGAAAACAAAATGAATTTACCCCTAAAATAAAATGAGAACAAAATAAGAGTAGAAACAAAAAGAGAGTCTGAATAAAATACATGTTCACATTCTCTTGTTAGACTGCCGACATAAGAATAACGTGGTCATTAAATGATGATTTTTATCTTTATACTTTCCTAAATTGATGGTTTTTATCTTTATACTTTCCTAAATTGATGGTTTTTATCTTTATACTTTCCTAAATTGATGGTTTTTATCTTTATACTTTCCTAAATTGATGGTTTTTATCTTTATACTTTCCTAAATTGATGGTTTTTATCTTTATACTTTCCTAAATTGATGGTTTTTATCTTTATACTTTCCTAAATTGATGAATTAGAATAAGGGGTTGTTTGGGGTGTTCTAAGTGTACTTTTTGAACTAAAAAGTTGGGAAAAAAAATACTCCATCCGTCCCAAAATATTGGTCCCTTTTGGGGAATCCAACTTTTTTTGGTAGTACACTTATTGCATTTGAAAAAAGTTGGTTTTCCAAAATTACCCTTTTGATAGTACATTTTTTGGGAATATCAATGTCATAATTGTACTTTTTAAATTGTTTATTACGATGTTATTTTATACTTGACCCATATTTTATTTTAAGAGAACATAAAGGTTATAAATAAATATTTATGATTTTAAACGATTTGATACGAATGAAAATGAACCAACAGTGATAGAGGGTTACTTACCTTCAAACAGCTAAAATAATATTTTCCAAGCTAATCTCAATTTACCAAGATCCACCTCAATCTCACAAACCTAATAAAATATTACACCGCATAAACAATTATTATGTGCATCCATTCATCTCTTCTTGTAACAACAATAAAATAAATTAACCCAATTGCCTATTGAGAACTCCCCCAATTTAGCATCAAAACAAAGCCATTACGGTTTCGGAAATTCTCAACCCATATTATTCTATTGTTGTTTATATACACGTAACAATTTGTAATTGCTTGTAGTCAATCGTGTATCCCACAAATACACCACCATTAAACTTAACCCATCACATATCAATCTCAAAATATGAACCACCCAAATGGGATGCAAAATACACTCTAAAATTGAGCAAAATTGAGACTCCCAACATAGACTATATCAATATATCTATTTAATCATATATGCCCATAAAATCATCTATCGATATATTAACACTAAAATCATAGATAGGAATACAATAAAATAAATCTTACCTAAGTGATGAATAAAGCAAAACCACCACTCTTATGAATCCTCCCTCTTCCTTGGTTTGGGTTTCTTTTCTTTAATTTTAAACTTTTCCAAATCCTTGCTTGCTGCCTTCACCTTCAACTCTTCCAAACCCTTTCTGCAGCACAAGCCTCTCTTCTCTTTTTCTTTTCTTTTTTTCTTTTACCTTCTCAAACCCTAGCCGCCTATGGAGCAATTCATAGCCTCTGTTTTGTTTGTTTTCCAAGACTTAAAGCCACAATAGGTGGGCTTATTAACCTAATTTCGCAAAGTTACAAAATTACCCATCTAAGTAATAGGAAATATAATGCCATCTCATAACTAATTCTTTGATATTAATAAATGACACGTATAAATTAATTTAATTACTAATCTATCCAATAAAATAATCATATTTAAAACTTGGGTATTACACCTTATTTCCACACACTTGTTAAGTGACCCTGCTTGCAGATTTATAGACTCATTGTAGACTCATGTAATGACCATTCAAGATCACAGTGTGAAGTGAAGTGAAATGAGGACAGAGTCCTCCATTGAAGATCTTATTGAACCTCTATTAAAAACACTAAACCCTCCAAAATATTGTTGAAGATGATGTATCTTTCTATTTTGTTATTGCATTTATCATTTCTAAATCTTTGGGCACTTCATAGCCAGAAAATCCTCATTTTTTTTTGTTTTTTCTTAATTTTTTTTAATATGTTTTTCGGTTTGGAGATTTCCGCTTTGGTTTTCTGAAATTATACATTTAATTCGAAACTTAACTTCCGAATAAAAGTAATTAGTTCAACAAATTTGTTCTGAAAAAATATTAAAAAAAAATAGCAGTTGATGTCCGAATATAATAAAATAATTCGGCAGTCAATATTCAAATATAATGAAATAATTCGGCACTAATTGTCTGACTGAAAACCGTGAAAGGAAAAACAGAAAGTTCTGCACGAAAAAACTAAGGCTGCATTTGGTTTAGTTTTGGAATTGTGATTATCTTTTTAGAGTTGTGATTTGAGTGTGAAATTGTGAGTTGAATTTTAAAAGAGAAAATTTGTTTAGTTATGAGTTTTGAAAGGTGTTTTTGAATTTTGAATTTTGAAAAGAGCGGATTGGGTCTACCCGATTGTTTGCCCGAACATCCTCGCGGACGTTCGGCCAGTTGACCGAAATAGTGAATATTTATTTATTTATTTATTATTATTATTTTTTTTTGCAACCTTTTATTTGAAAAAAAAAATTATATTTGTTTTAGATATTTTTTAAATATAGAAATTATTTTTTTTTAGATTTTTTATAAAAATAATTTAACAACCCATTTACTAACCATCTGCACACTATATCATCAAAAGAGTTTTGAATTGAGTTTTGTGTTGTGTGTTTGGTTATAAGTTTTGAAATTAATTTTTGAATTGAGTTTTGTATAATTTTGAGTTGTGTGTTTGGTTATGAATTTTGAAAAGTGTGCCTTCGGAATCATAATTCCAAAGGCAAACCAAACGGAGCCTAACATTTTCATCACTAATAGAGTATAAATCTAAAGATTAAAGCAATATGAGAGTTGTTATGAAAGTATTGCTTTGGAAGCAATAGATGAGTATAGAGTGTCTAGCAAGTAAAGTAACAACAATGGAAAAATTAGGATTTATATTTTTTACTCAAAATGTGTACATTGAGATTTTTTTTTTTTATTTTTAAAAGATGTGTACAGAGAATATTTTCATATAATATTATGGGTGCTAGTGGATGTCCATTATAGTCAGTTTAGTTTAGGATATAATTGTCATTAAAATAATATTTCATTAAGTGTGTGCACCGAGCTAATTAGGTGTGTAGAAATAGAATTTCAGTTTACTCTAAAAAATGGTGTGTGTGATACATTTTCCGTTAATTTGAATGAAAAACTAGTCGTGACGCTTTAGTCCAAAACTATTTGAGGGTTTTTTGATCATGAGGGGGTAAAATGAAATCAATCCTTTATAATAATAGATAGATCATCTAAGAAACCATTTTTAGGCTTTGTTGCTCTTCAATAAATTTTTTGATAAATATTTATTTGTAATAGAGATATTTGTTATTTTGTATCTTAATCTTAATTTGTACTTTCTTATACAATAGATTCTTTTATTATAGTTTTATCTTTGTTTTTGGTTCTTTCTAGATTAGTTGTATAACTAGATCCGACAAGAAAATCACTTTTTGATTTTTGTCTAGTTTATATTAGATGCACCAATTTTAAATTAAATTTTGAGTTTTTTTTATTTGAAATTTTGCCAATAATTCATTTTTTAGGCCATGATAATTGTTTCCATTAACTTTTCTAGCTTGAAATTTTTTAGTATGAATATTCGTTTTTTCAAATAACTCCACTTCAGGCACAAATTTATTAATATTGTGTTTGGTCGGAGGATTTGGAAAGGAAAAGGAAAAATGTATGTAAAATTAGATGAAATATATGCATATTTTATTCACATTTCACCTTCATTTTCTATTTTCCTTTCCAAATCATTTCCTAAATCCCCTAACCAAACACAGCGTAGGAGAATTAATTGTATTAACCGCTTTATACATAGCCTATAGTTTATAGCAATATTTTTGCTTTCGGCATCAAGGTGTAGATCATTTTGACTTGTTCTATGACTTCGGCATCCCTGAGTGTTTTTCAATGATAAAATGGTGACATTTCTAATACAACGATGCTCTTAGAACTCCAATGGACTTTGTATATTATTTTTTTAAAATAAACTTAAGTTTTTAAAATAATTTTCGGCTTTACCTAAAATAATATTTTCAAAATGTTTTCAAAATTATAAATGAGGTGGCTATTGATGCATATTGTTTATATCAAGTCTCCGCTAAAATAGATTGAAATTCGCAACTCTTCCAAAATCCTAAAAAATGGAGGCCTTTCTTGAAGTTTTGAGCATACACAGTGTGCCTTGAGAGGCTCAAGACCTGAGGAAAATACCTAGGTCATTTATTTTGTAAATTTCTCTCATATTCTTTGATTTAATTATTCATATTCTAGAGAATTCGAAGTTGTTCTTCAAGGATCTTTGAAGATCTTCGAACTTTCCAATACCTTTCTCGAACCCTCTCCTACAATTATCAAACCACCGGTTAGTTTCCGTAATGTCGCCGGCCAGTCCAACTTTTTTTCTCTCTTATAGGATCAAATCATCCTCAGAGGTCACGTGTTTAGTCTGCTTTAACTCATATCTCTTAAATCTCTTTTCAAATTTTTTTAAAACATTTATATTATTTGTTTTGATAATGAAATATTTAGAAACTAAGAAAATATATAATTTTTGTAAATATTTATTTCACTGCCAATTTCATCTTCACATAATTGTTGCTAAGTTTTTTCTTGGTCATCAATTGTTTTGAGCTTACCATGTTCGATTACGTAAATAGGTTCAATAGATATTGTGAAATTCAATTTGTAACTTTAACAAACTAAATATATATTTTTGAGATACATATCTAAGCAATTGAGGCATATGAACTTACTTTTTAAAGAAATGTCATTCGTTAATACTGTGTTTGGTTGGGGGTTTTGAGAAGAGATTTAGAAAGGAAAATAGAAAATGTAGGTGAAATGTGAATAAAACATGCTTATATTTTACATAGTTTCACACACCTTTTCTCTTTCTCTTTCGAAATTACTCTTCAAATCTTCCAACCAAATATAGGGGACAAATTTTTTTTTTGTAACAACGTGGCAAAGACGCATCGGACTGCACCTAGTAATCAATCAGTCCAACCTAGCTAATATACATTATTTTTGCTATATATAATATGTACCCAATAATAATATGTACATTAGAAGGTTGAGATCTTTGAAACATCTTAATATTAAGATAAATTACAAATATGTTCCTTGAGATTTGATTAGAATATGAATTGTTTTTGTGATTTTGAAAATTACATTCTACTTCCCGAGATTTTTAATTTCATAACAAATCGTCAATTTTATTAATAAATTATGAAATCAATTAACAGTTTTTAATAATATTAGAAATATGATTTAATTAATAATTTAGGTAATTTCATTATTTTATGGGAGAACAATTATGAATTTCATTTTCGTAGTTAATTCTGTTAAATAAAAAATTCTGCCAAGAGAATATTTGTAATTTTTCAAATCATAGAAAATAATTTGTATTTCAAACAAATGCCAGACGGTGCATTTGTAATTTACCCTAATATTAATTATGATTTGTAGACCCCGTGAAAATGGGGATATAGTAATAAAGAAAATGAAATTAAATGAAAAGATAGTAGAAAAAACAGAAAGGAAGCGTGCAATTGAATCAAGTAAATTAATCTCAAACCTCCTCAAAGTCGCCGTCTCTCATGCACATGCGCAATGCTCCAGCTATGGCGATTGCGTCTCCAACTGTTATCAAACCTTCTTATCTATTATTATTATTATTATTATTGTTTGGATTTTGTCAACTTAGAGTTATTGAAATAATTTTATATTCTTTTAAAAAGTAAGTATTATAAATAATCACTACAATCCATAAGGTCTTGTTTGATTAACACTATTAATGATGGAAAGATTAATAATAGTATGAATTAGTGTTTGATTAGTTATTTAATTAAATTAGTGAGATAACCATTTATTATGTATTTATTTTATTTTTTTTCTTCGTACTTAAAATTATGATCCAACCTCTCTCATTATTAAAAATTCATTAATTTTTCATATTAAATGCCTGCTGTATATGTAATCCCATTAATAAAATTTACAATTAAACACGGGATTGTGAGTCCCTGGACTAGCAATCCCAATCTTATACTATAAGTCTACTAATTCATGGATAATTTTTTAATTTTGATTAGTAGGTGACCAATTTTTTATGGATCAATTTTTTATCTTAGAAAATAAAAAAATTGATTGCAAAAAATACTAGGTAGAGACCAATCTCAATCATCATGAAACTCCAAAATAATCTTTTAACTTCATAATTTTAATAATGTTGCTAATAACTGCATTTTTAAAGACAACATAATTTCATGCCAAAAAGTTTAGACAAAAATTTTAGTTTCAAATGTATAATAATTGATTATTAAAAATATCTAATTTCGTCCCTAAAAAAATAATAATGACATTTTAATAATTAAAATATTTTGTTCTTTAAAAATGATTTCGTTCCTAAAGTTTTGTCTATAAATTCTTAATTTGGTTTTATGAATGTACAACTATTTAAAGCCCCGTTTGTTTTGAGTTATAGGGAGGGGATTGAGATTCATAGTGAGGTAGAACCCACTAATATCATGTTTGTTTTGAGAGATGGAGAGGGGCAGACTACGAATCCCCTTGGGGAGGGGATTATGATAGGCCTGTAAGACTTGGTATTAGAAAAATAGTCCGGCAGACTAGAAATTTTTTAATTTTATTTATTTTTTATTTTATTTTTTACATGTCGGGCATTTTTTTTTAGCATTAATGTTTAATTTTTTGTTTTTTTTGTTAAGTAAAAATCATTATTTTATTTTTTTTGAAATTATTTTATTTTATTTTTATTTTTTAAAATTTTTTTACATGTTGGGCATTTTTTTTAAAAACATTAATGTTTAATGTTTTTGTATTTTTTTATTTGTTTTATTATTTTATATTTATTTTATATAAAAATAATTTAACAATCTCCACACTAACAACTATCATCAAAACAAACACAATTTTACTTAATCCCCTCACTATCAATTCTCTCACTATTAATCCCTTCACTATCAATCCCCTCCATTCTACATCTGAAAACAATTGGGGCCTAAGAGAATAACTATTTCCCTAAAAGTACTTGTTAATATAAATTTAGGCCTCGTTTGGCAAGTGACTGTTTTAGTTTAAAAGTCAAAAAGTTATTAAAAAAATCAAAAAGTCAATAATTTATATCAAAAAGTCAAAATTTTCATTTTCTCTCTACTTTTTGCACATCTTTTTGTAAAAAGTCAAAAAGTCATCCCAAACAGTAATTTTTTTATCTCATATTTTAGTTAAAAAATCAAAAAATTACTAAAATAACATGTTCCCAAACGAGACCTTAATTTGTATTATAGAAGACTCAATAACTGCACAAGAATATTTGCTAGAGTATATTTTTAATAATTTATTATTGGGTCTAATAAACGTATGTCATTAAAATTTAAGAACAACAATTCCATATCTCTTAATTTATCACTCCTAAATCATCTTTAATAATGTGATATTAAGGTTAGATCCCATATGATGAAATATTTGATAAATTAAAATTTAACACTTATCAAATATATCATTAGAAGTGATTTTTAAGAGTAATAAATTAAATGTCTCAAGCATTTATCATTTAAGAATGTTAAAAAATATTGTACATTATTACATGTAATTTTAGGCAAAATGTAGTCTTTTTTAAATTTAGTAACACTTGCACTACGGACACACATATTAACAATATCCATAGTCTTTTTTACCATGTGTTGCCCTTTTCTCCTACTAATGACTAACAAACTTACCCCCTATTGATGTGTAGTGTCAAAAAAAAATATAAACTCTCAAAAAAAAAAAAAAATTTGTTCCGAAGACATACGTTAACGTCTTTCCAATGTTCCCAAAAAATATATATATATATATACATTAACAAAATTTTGTATCTTCTTACTTAACAAAATTAGTAAACTAATATTGACCATTAAATGAGTAATTAAATGAGAGGTTGCTCAACCGATTGAATTTATTTTGTAGCACTAATTAAAATTTGTAATACTAAATATCCCATTGCTTAATTTAAAAAAAAAAATAATGATGAATACTTAAGTAATATTGAAAACTAATTTATTTATCATGTTGCATTAATTTAAAATTTTATTTATTTAATTTTTATCATGAGGATGCTCGAAGTTTTTTTTATCAAATAGCGCCACATATGCCAACTAATCATTAAGCCTAAGCCTTTACTTTTTTTATTTTTTTTTTATTTTTAACTGGAAAAAAATGGTGCTCTTTGGTGACATTATTACAACCCTAGGCTCCGGTATATATGGCCAGATTTACCCCAATTCAAAGGAAGAGATCAAGCACCTTGGTAAGAGGGAATGCATTAACCCCTAGCACTGGAAATAGAGTCACGAGCGGAGTACATGATAGTTAATTTTAACCAAATAAATGGATGGTTAGTTGCGCTCCCAGAATTTGAGCCATGCTGACCTATGTAGAAGGCCAACACCTTTCCCCGCCACCACCACCCCCAATGGCCATTAAGCCTAAGCGTGGACAGTAATTTTAAGGGAGAGTAATGAAATACTTAACTATTGCTCATTCCTTACTATTCGAGCTTATAGCTTTCCATATGAGTTGTATTAAAATTTTATCTGTCAATATTTATAAGGGTTGAGTTTTCCTCCAGTCCAAGATTTGGACTGGATGTCTAGGCATATAGGGTTCATCATGGACCTTATTTCGATAATCTCAATCGTTAATTTGTAGAGCTTTTCATGTATATTGTCTACAAATAAAATTAGGTCGATTGGCTAATCATTACCTATTCAACTTATCATATTTGTCACACATTATTTTTATATAAATGATATATATATGTTATAAAATGAACAGTTCGGTGTCACCCTTGGCAACTGGGGAGACTAGAAGAAATTTACAAGCGCTTAGTTTTTGAAGGATTTGTGCTTGTAGTTAGCAATTCCATCGAAACAGTGCCCGTGGAGATTTATTTCGGGTTTGGTCAGCACCCTCCAATTTAGATTTGGATTGAAGGCTATCTAGACTGAAGAAGGGTGGCACAATTGGGCCCATTGCAAGCCCTACTTTAATTATCAAGACCGTTTATTTGTAGGATACGTCGAGTAAAATATAACTAGAAAAAAATTAAATTAAGTGAATATCGTTAACTTTTTCATCAATTAATATTTGTATTCAATTTTATACTTAATATCACACTAACCATTTTTTTTAAACTACAAATATAATTCGATAAAAGTATTGTCGATGTCTGATCAACTTGTTATTTTTCAACTATAATTTACTTGATGTACTCTAAAAAATAAATAATTTAAATTATCAAATTGAAATTCAAAATGAGCAAACAGTAACTATTGTTATCCAATCTGGACCCTATTTAGAACATGATTATAAACAATCATATTAAATACAATTTTATAGAACATTAATTGATGCTAAATAAGTGTGTACATACTATTTGTCATGGTAACAAGACGGGAAATTTTATGGTAGACCCCCTTTAATATGTGTATCATATATGTATTTTTAATTATGATTGCTATGGTTATTGATTATGATTTATTATTATATTAGTTGTAACTTATTGTAATGTTAATTATGATATTATTTTAGTTATGCGTTTGGTTATAACTCTCTCTCTCTCTCTCTCTCTCTTTCTTTTTTTTTTTTTTTTTTTTTGGGAAAAATTAAAAAAACACCCCTTGAAAATACACACCTTGAGATTTGTTTAAAATACGATTTGCCCCTGTAGTTCTGAAAATTACATATCGTCTCTTGAAATTTCTAATTTCATAACAAATAACCCATTTTATTAATAAAATATCAAGTCAATTAACAGTTTTTAATGATGTCAAAAATTTATTTCAATTAATAATTCAGATAATTTTATCATTGTATAGACGAGCAGTTAGAAATTTCATTTTTTAACAATTTTTAATGATGTCAAAAATTTATTTCAATTAATAATTCAGGTAATTTTATCATTTAGCAATTAGAAATTTCATTTTTCAATTAATTTTGTTAAATTAAAAATTTCAACAAGGGAATATTTGTAATTTTTCAAACCACATGAGGCAATTCATATTTTAAACAAAAATCAAAAGGTGTATTTGTAATTTACCCTTTTTTTATTTTATTTTTATTTTAAGTTATGACTTCTATAGGATTAAGTTGTGACATTTGTGGTACTCAAACACACAAATGTTATAATTTACATATAGTACACACATTTTTTAAGGATGTGTTGTAACGCCCTCAAAATATTAACATCCGATAACCTAGATTTATCTCATATACAAGGTCTAATTCTCATTATCCTCCAATCAGTAATTTACATAACATTGACCTTCTAGATGATCCATCCACCAATAACCATGCTATACCTCAATTTCCTTTCATTCATGATGTTCAAGTTGAGGTTTTACAAAAGTGATCTTATATATTCATTTTTCCTACAATATGAATCTATAGTACGTAATATAAAAGTAATTAAAGTAATTCGAATATAAGATAACGTCCTAATGGTTACAAGTTCCAAGGTTTTGCTCGTTACAACAAAAATGGTTTTTAAAAAAACAAACATGTTAGCCCTTGGTTTGCCACCAAAAAAAAAAAAAAAAAAAAAATACAATTACTCAGTTAATTTTCTTTCTTGGAGGATAAGAATGATTAGTTTTAGCTAAACTTGGCCACTTAAGCTAATGAAGCTATTGGTTGCCTAACCTAATCAGTTCCTACAACAAAAGAGAGAATGGTGGAGGAGGACGGAGAGAGTTAGAGAGAAACTCTCTTCTTGAGAGCTAGAAAAGAAAGTTAGAGAAAAGAAAAGGAAACGGGAATAAAATTAAATTGAACTCTAAGTCATCATGTTGGACTTGAGAGTTTAACACTTAGGTGATGTAGAAAACCTTAAATCAGGTGCTTACGTCAAACAAATATCGTGAAGCTACAACTACTCGGTAAAATCTCTAATCTCTTTCTTATAGGTTAAGCAAGATTAGTTTGTGTCAAATTTGGCCACTTAAGCTAAAAAAACGACAAGTTGCCCAAGCCAATTAGTTCCAAGAACAAAAGGGAGAAGTTGGAGACGGACGGAGAGAGTTGGAGACAAACTTTCTCCTTGAGGTCTAGAAGAGAAAAGTCAGAGAACGGAAAGGGAAATAGAATGAAATTTGAAGGGAGTTCAAGCTCAGCATTTTGGACTTGCGAATTGAACACTTAGGTGATTTAGAAAACATTAAATGAGTTGCTTAAGTGAAACTGGAGAGAAAAGGGGCCAAAAGTCCCTTGGTCCAAACTTATCTGTGGCCCTCCTTTAATCCCTAGGGTTAGCTTTATTGTTTGGTTGGCCATCAATGAGAGACTTAATACTGGTGATAGACTTCAAACATTTGGCCTTGTCCTTAATCCTTGTTGCCCTTTCTGTCAAGCACCTGAGGAGAATCACTCCCATCTCTTTTTTAGGTGTATATTTTCTTCTAGGATTTGGGGTGGCATGCTTGCCAAATGTAATGCTAACTGGCCTTCTCTATCTTGGTTGGACACTGTTGAGTTTGCTATTAGATCTACCAGTGGTAATTCTTTGAAAGTGGTGATTCTGAAGTTGTCTTTTATCTGCACTGTCTACCACATTTGGATGGAGAGGAATAGTAGAATTTTTAGTAAGGTCCACAAACCTGAAGAGGTTGTTACTAACTCTATTATCCAAATGGTTAGGGGTAGGCTTCTTTCTTTGGAAAATATTAAATTTTCTGCAGGTGATCACTGGTTATAATCTAATCCCATAACTCAACCTACTACACATACTTATGCAACAATATATCTACTATCTTCCCTGACCATAGGCCTAAAGGTAATGAACATCCATAACAGGATACCGAGAAAACATATATTTCTAAATATAAATAACTAAACGTAATATATATTTTCATTTTCACTGGCCTACAACACGGATAATAAAATGATACAACCCACATAACACTTAACGCTTTACTAGCCTCACTCGGCGGGAAACGATCCCAATGTCACACTTTTCCAGGCACAAATTGGAAGAAAGAGGCATCTGTCTCAAGGCGCTACGCTTTACCGGCCTCCTAGAGAGAAATGAACCTCAATTTCACACTTTACTGGGTGCAAACCGGAAGGAAGAGGAACTTATCTCAAGCACCACGCTTTATCGGCCTCCCAAAGAGAAACATTTTACTGAGCGCAAACCGGAAGGAAAAGAAACTTATGTTAATGCGCTACGCTTTTATCAACTTAACCAGAGAAAAACGAACCTCCAACCAAATCCCAACATGCCACAAATTGTATTATCTACCAATCCACTATTTAAAATTTGATTTATAATTTTACTCACAAATCGTATTGTGCACACACTTATTTATAAATGTGAATTTTTCATCAATTAACCTTTTAAAAAAGTGGCCTAAAAAAAAGAGATAAAGAAAATAAAGTTAATTAATGTATTCGTGCACTTGAGCCGTCCCATAAGATTTGACAATCCCAAGAAGGTGTTGTAGCTGTTTTTCCAAGCCTTGCTTCGGAAACAATCAAATCTCATATAATTATAGGATTTCTTATTGTCTCGGGATCGTTTACTGCTTTAAATAGTGCAATTAATATTCGTGTAGAAAACGATTCCAACGCGTCTGCAGAGCAAGTGAAGTGTTTGAATTGGACACCACACCATAGACCAAACCAACTACTCTTCCATTGCTGCATGCAGGATGTCAAAAATGCTCCGATCCATAGGGTTCTTAAATCCCCTCGATTCTAATAGGATGGATTTAGGAATAGTTGCATGTGATAGGATCATAATTGAATTTTTTTAAAAAAAATTCAATTGGGTTCGGCTCAAGAATAGAAGAGGATATTTTTTACTTGAATCTTATCTGATCTGCAAATATAGTAATAAATAAATAATAATATTATATATATATATATATGTGTAATATATTGTTAAATTTCTATAAAATGTATTAAGTTTTTATTATGTTATATATATAATATAATTTTAATATATGTACAAAATGTAATATACTTTTTTAATTATAAATAGTATGTTTCTAGTTTTAATTGTTAAATTTTAATATTATTATTAGATTTTTTATTGTGTCGTGGATTGGATAGGGTCGGGAGTGAGAGTTATATTTGCGAGTTTGGGTGGAAGTGGGGAGAGTTTCATTCGGGTCGGGTCGGGCCGGGGCAAGCGACTAAAATGAGGGAGGTGGTGGGGTAGGGCCCCTGACCCATACTCTACTTCTTGTCATCTCTAACTGTATGTAAAAGTGACGAATAGGATAAAAGTAAAATTTTTATTAGTGTACTTACCTCATAATTCCATTTCCAAAATTGTTAGACCAATAAGTTTAAATTTAATTTTTTTTAGATTAAAAAGATATTATTTATTTAAAAGGATACCTATTTATTCAAAATTTAGTTATTTGTCTATCTGTTCAAATATTACTTCTCTATATACCTATCTATTTACTTATTTGTTCAATGTCACATATTTGTTTATCTCACTGCCAGTAGCATTCGGCAAACTTTCAACAATTTTTTCGGTACCGACGATGTTTTCAATTTTTAATGCATATTCTTATCACAAACTAAATAATATATGACCCCTTATGAAATTTATTTTTCACCAATTAACCTTTTTTATTATGGGTTATGGCCCCTTATTAAGGGTAATACAGTTAGATGTATTGAAAGAATTCATAAAAAGTATAAAAGTCATAAATGTTTACAATGCATTAAAAAAGAAAATGCTGTTATGATAATTATTTTTTATAATAAATAATGCCATTTGGTAAAAATGTATAAAAAGTTTTAAATGTGCAACATTATGATAATTATTTTTTTCTTAAAGAGACCAAAATACCCTTTTATGTATTTCTTTTATTTTATCTTTTTATTTTTTTTATTATTTCATATCCCTTTCATATTTTTTCACGAATTAAATTATTAAATAATATTTAGTTAACAGTCAAATACGCCGATAAATTTTTTTAAACCATATTTAATAAAATTTACCCCATAAAAAGTGGCAAAAAATGAGACACATAATAAAAAATTGAAGGGACAAAATATTTATGGGTGAGATATGATATGTAGTAGTATGATGATAATGTTTATAAACTTTTTGCCATAATAAATTTATTTATGGTGAAAAAAATCATAATTTGTTTTTTGAAATTTTCTCGATAATAAATTTATTTATGATGAAAAGAAATATCGGTAGTGCTACATGTATCAATTAATGTACTAATTAGTATACCAATAGTAATTATGACATTATTATTAACTCCACTCATTAATCATATTACAAATATTAAAAATCTATTAAAGTATGCCATATCATCATTTGGTACACTAGTTAGTATATTAGTTGGTGTATATAGCATTATTTAAGAAATATTTATATTTTTCCCCTTCAAGTTTTTATTATGTGCCTTATTTTTTACCACTTTTTTATGAGATAAATTTAATTAAATACGGTTTTAAAAAACTTATTGGTGTATTCGACTATTAGCTAAATATTATCCAATATGTTAATTATGAAATAATAAAAAAGGAAAAAAGATAAAATAAAATAAAATAAAATAGAAAGAAATGAATAATAGGGTATTTTGGTCTTACTAGGAGAAAGTATTTATTATAGTGTGGTATATTTATTATCTAAAATTAATTACTATCACTTAATGCATTTTTTAGCAAAACTCATTTACAATTTTATTACTAATCATAATGTTTGGAAAATGCTATAAGTCTCAAATTTTCTACCAAACAAATGATTAAATGTCTTACATGAGTATGGAGTCCGCAATTATCCTAGCATTAGCCTAAGAGTGCTGCTATTAACACCTCCCTCTTTACTTTGGCCCCCTCAATTTCTTTGAGCCCCTACCCAGCAAAATGAATCCCCCCCTTTTCTCTTTGAACCCCCATCTTAATACCAATTATACCCCTCATCTTCTTTGACTTCCAACTTTTTTTCTGCAATTTTCTTACCATCGGCAGCCCAACTTCTTCGGCGACCTCCCAGTACCTTCCTCACCGACGACCACCCTTCCACAACCTCCGACCATCACGACCCCTTTTCTCATATATATATATATATATATATATTTTTTCCAGATCTGGTTTCTCTCTCTCTCTCTCTCTCTCTCTCTCTCTCTCTCTTTCTCTCTCAGCATATCTAAACTACGATCCATGACAACGATCCAGTCTGTCCATGCACAACAGATCTTCGACAGCCGCGGCAATCCCTCCGTCGAGGTTTGATTTCAAACTCTTCTTCTTTATCTGAACTTGATCTCTGATACAGATCTTCCCATAGTTTGAGCTCATCGAGCCAAATCGATTGTACGAGCAAGAAATAATCTTCTCGTATAATCCTGTTGATCAAGTCTGCGCTCCTCCAAACGTCGTCGCTTTACTCCCTGAAAACACAAACGTGAGCTAGCCGGCGGGTGTGTGCCAGATACCTCTCCGATGCCTAAGTCAGCAAAATAGACAAATAGACAAAAGCTCTGTGTATTCGAGAATCAAAGTTGTGTTATCTCTTCCAAAGGTTATGTTGTGAGCTCTTATAGGTTCCGCATGGCACAATCCTTGTAGGACTCTCATTCCTCCATGTAGAGTCCTACTAGGAGTCACACTCCTGAAAGATAATGCTTATCCTTCAACACCCCCCTCACTGCTTAAACCAAGTGAGATGGTTTTACCTAGTCGGTGGTATGACCAAAACGACTGAGATAAACACGGCCAATGCTAAACTGGAAAATATCCGAGCTACAAATAACTCGCTCTTCCTTTACTGCTTTTACCTCGGTTTCTTTCCGTAAAGACCTGGCTATCCTATGGCAAGCTTGGACGAGCTAATCAATGAGCAAGGTCCTCAGGAAAGCCAAAAATACCTCGGTTCAGCATGATATGACCGAGCTAACTGTTGCCAACTCCTGACCGTGCTATGACCAGCTAACGCAAAAGCTCCTTGGACGCGGCTAACTTCAAGGCTTTTTCCTATTTATGGCCCACAGAACGCCCCATTACCCAGCTCAGTCCAATTTACATATAAATTACCCTCTCTCAATTGCCTTAATTCCATTCTGCGCAGCATGAATAGGGATTACTTGTTTACAAGCCGGCTAAAAAACTTTGACCTTACCAACGCGAGTTAAGATTACAAACCATGTCTATCATCTATCTGTCAAATGTCTCT
>NW_021026525.1:1132174-1163888 GCF_004153795.1 Camellia sinensis
CTGCCACTAACTCCTCCAGATGCTGTCTCAATGGTGTGCAATTTTCAGTGCGGTGCCCTTTTTCCTTATGGAAGGTGCACCGAGATCTTTCGTTGTAGTCCTTTTGCGCTTCTTCCAGCTTAGCTGGCCATTTGATAAAAGGTTCATCACGTATCTCGCTGAGAATTCGGTAGATTGGTTTCTTGAATACCGTGGTAATGGCAGTGCGGACTCTCTACCATCGCTCGGACCAACACTGCGCTAATTGCGTGCTGTGAGACTGCCAGGTACAAAAATAGTTCTTCTCCAGGTATTGGGGTCACTAGCAGCAGTGGAGAAGACATGTATTCCTTCAAACTTTCTAGGGCGCGGTCGCATTCTTCATCCCACTCAAACTTGGCCTTTAATGCTTGAAAAAATGGTCGACATCTGTCTGACGACCGACTTATGAACCGGTTGAGCGCGGCTGCCATACCGGTGAGATGTTGTACTTCTTTTACTGTGTTGGGCCTCTCTAGATCCTAGATTGCTTTGATCTGAGAGGGGTCTGCCTCTATACCACGGTTGGTCACGAGGAAGCCTAGGAACTTGCCTGATCCTACGCCGAACGCACACTTGGAAGCATTAAGGCGCAACTTGTTCTTCTTTAGGATCTGGAACATTTCACCTAAGTCCCTGAGATGGTCCTTTTCATCCTTGCTCTTGACCACCATGTCATCTATGTAAGCCTCCATTGTTTTGCCTAACAATGGCTCAAACATCTTGGTGACCATCCGTTGGAATGTTGCCCCTGTGTTCTTTAGGCCAAAGAGCATGACCTTGTAGCAATACAATCCTCTTGGCGTTGTAAAGGATGTGACTTCCTGGTTTGGTTCATACATAGCAATCTGATGGTAACCTCCGTACGTATCAAGAAAGCTAAGTTGATTATGTTCTGCCGTTAGGTCTACCAGTTAGTCTATCCGTGGTAGGGGAAAGCTGTCTTTTGGGCACGCCTTGTTGACTGTTTTGTAGTCCACGCAGACACGCCATTTTTCATTCTTCTTTGGCACCACTACTGTATTGGATATCTACTTGGGATAGTGCACTTCCTTGATAGCTCCTGCTTCTAGAAGGTTTCCTACTTTTTCCGTCACTATCTTAGCGTGGTGGAGTGCTGATCTGCGAGTGTGCTGTATGATTGGTCTTGCAGTTGGGTGGACATTCAATTGGTGACAGATGAAGTTTGGGTCAATGCCAGGCATGTCATACGGCGTCCAGGCAAACACTTGGATGTTAGAGGTCCAGAATTCCATGACCTCTATTCTCTTGGTGCTGGACATAGATGAGCCAAGCAAAAAGAACTTTTTCGGGTCCTTCTCATCTATTCTTACCTGTACCAAGTCTTCCACTGCCTTCTGTTCAGCGGCTTTGCCAACATCCGCAAACAATTCATTGCTCTCAGGTTCTTCCACTATCTGAACAAACCCTTTGGCAGCTTGGCTGCCATTTACTGTGACGAAGCACTGCTTGGACATAATTTGGTCTCCAAAGACTTCTTCAATTACTCCGGCTTCGTTGGGGAGCCGCATTACTTGATGGTAGGTTGACGCTACCGATCGCATGGCATGCAGCCATGTTCTTCCCAAGATTATGTTGTAAGTGGAAGGAACTTTCAATATCCAGAATTCCACTTGTTTCGTCATGCTTCCTGCTCTGACTGGGAGGATAATCTTGCCAACTGGCCACTCTGGCATTGAGTTGAATTTGATCAGGGGAGATACGGCAGGTGTCAAGTCTTTGTCCTCCAGTTTCAGTTGTTTGAAGGTTTTGTAATACATTATCTCACATGAGCTCCCTTGGTCAATTAAAATTCGCTTGACGTCGTAATCCTTGACGCGGAGAATGACGACCAGTGCATCGTTGTGAGGGCAATATATATTTGCCAAGTCTTTGTCTGAGAAAAACATGACGTTCGTGGCCTCTGTTCTCCCCTTTTTCATGGTAGGTTACGCACTTAATACCTCCCTTAAGTGCTCAGCCTTCTTGATCATTCCCCTGAGCTCACATACTCGCTCAGGTTCGAATACCCCATGTATTACGTTTATCACGCCTTGAGGTGGGGCGTCGATCAGCGTTCTGTCTAGGTGATCGTGGTTTTGGGGGTCTGGCTGTGTCCCTCATTCTATGTACTGGTCCAGGTGCCTAGCTGCCACTAACTCTTCCAGATGTTGTCTCAACGGCGTGCAATTCTCAGTGCGGTGTCCTTTTTCCTTATGGAAGGTGCACCGGGATCTTTCATCGTAGTCCTTCTGTGCCTCTCCCAATTTAGCTGGCCATCTGACGAAAGGTTCATCGCGTATCTCATTGAGAATCCGATAGATTAGTTTTTTGAACACCGTGGTAATGGCAGTGCAGACTCTCAACCACCTTTTATCGTGGTCCTCTCCGTTGTCCCCCCTGCCTCGCCCGTTTCTGCTTGGATGTTCTACCGGGTTGACTTTTGCCGAAGTCTTTTTATCTGGTATTGCGGTTGTACCAGACTTTGTTTTAGCACGAGCGCCATCCTCTTCCACCCGAATGTGCTGGTGTATCCTCTCCATTAAGGCTTCCATTGTGAGGGGGGCGTTATGGTAATTGAGTCCCTCAGCCTATTTTCGATTGGAAGACCTCTTTTGTATTGCGCGATGGCGAGATTTGTGGGGTAATCTCCTATCTGGTTGAAGGTCTCCCAATAATGACTGTTGTAGGATCTCAATGTCTCATTGTCGTCCATGTCAATGGAGAGTAGCTGATCGATTTCCACTGGCGTCTTGGTGTTCGTTCTGAACCTTGTCACGAATGCCTCCGCTAATTGCGTCCAGGAGGCTATGCTGCCTTTTGGTAGCCTTTCGAACCAGGTTAAACCTAAGTCGCCAAGGCTAGATAGGAATAGGATGCACATCAAAGCCTCGTTTCGCCGGTATACTGCCATGACCTGGCGAAAGTGGCTTAGGTGCATGCAGGGGTCTGTCTTTCCCTCGTAAGTCGTAAATTTAGGCTGAATGAAGCCTGAAGGTAATGGTGCGTTCTCAATCACCGGGACAAACGGCGAGCTATGTAGCATTGCCAATGCTTTATCTGTTGGTTCGTAAGCAAGGTGCGGTATTGGCATTCCTACCTCGACGCTTCCATGCGTCCGAGGAGCCAACTGCTGAAGGGTTGAAACTTTGCGCGGGTCGTGTGCCCTGGTATCCTCCTTCCGTCGTGCCCTTTCTTCAAGCACAGTCCGCAAGTCGGTCGATCTAGGCAACTCCGTTTGCTTGGATAATGTCTGATGCGTACGTGAGGGCCGATAGGTGCTTCCCTCAGTGTAAGACCTCAATGTTTTCGCTCTCTCAAACTTGGAGTAACGAGTCCTAGAAGTCCTTGATTGAGTGTCGCCTGTTCTGAGGCTCCTACTGTCTACTTGCGATGGCGTGGTATGCCTGCCACGATCTTCTGAGTGGCGAGGGGGCGTGTTGCTTTTGTGCCCCTCTCTTGTCGCCACCCCTTTTCCTTTGATCTGGCGTTTCATCGCCTCCATGTCTGACGCCATCTTTCTTATTAACTCATCCTGCTCCTTTACCCGATCCTCCAAAACTTGAGGGTTGATCCTCCGCCTCTGCTTATCAGGACTTGATGAGCGACGGGGGCTGTTACCCCTCCTCCCCCTTGCATCCCTTCGGGGGTTTTGTCGCTGGGGCTCTAAATCTGCCATGGGAGGGATGGAAGGCAAACCTTCACGCCTCCCACCTCCCTCTAGGGTTTGTCCGTCAATGACAGACTGCGGCAAATCTTCATTGTGCGCCATTGCGTCTAGTCTAGCGAGAAAAAACTTTGATAAAGTGGTTTTGTTTTTCTGTGATTCCCACAGACGGCGCCAATTGTACGAGCAAGAAATAATCTTCTCGTATAATCCTGTTGATCAAGTCTGCGCTCCTCCAAACGTTGTCGCTTTACTCCCTGAAAACACAACGTGAGCTAGCCGGCGAGTGTGCGCTGGATACCTCTCCGATGCCTAAGTCAGCAAAATAGACAAATAGACAAAAGTTCTGTGTATTCGAGAATTAAAGTTGTGTTACCTCTTCCAAAGGTTATGTTGTGAGCTCTTATAGGTTCCGCATGGCACAATTCTTGTAGGACTTTCATTCCACCATGTAGAGTCCTACTAGGAGTCACACTCTTGAAAGATAATACTTATCCTTTAACACTCCCCTTACTGCTTAAACCAAGTGAGATGGTTTTACCTCGCTGGTATGACAAAACGACTGAGATAACACAGCCATGCTAAACTGGCAGAATTATCCGAGCTACAAATAACTCGACTCTTCCTTTACTGCTTTTACCTCGATTTTTTCCGTAGAGACCGTGCTATTCTATGGCAAGCTTGGACCGAGCTAATCAATGAGCAAGGTCCTTAGGAAAGCCAAAAATACCTCGGCTCAGCATTGTAGACGCGCCCTCGAACGTCCTGGGAGGAAGATCCCCCGTTCTGTTCATATGGGCTCACTACAATTCAAGACTCAAATGTCACGGTCCTGTATCTAATCTTGCAGAGTGTAATGCAAGACCGATGATTCATCAAAGAGTCCAAATCCGGCAAATCGTTTTTGAAAATAGATTTTTTGAAAGAAGTGCCAAACATGGACTGCTTTGCCAGATACAGAGTCGCCACCTAAATATTTTATTTTTGGGGAAATTTCGAAAACCCTGACTCATTGCCTAAGGCCACATGTCCATCATCACCAAAGTTGCCTCGGCTCGGGAACTTGGATACGATTGGGGAAGGCCACTTTGTGAGCGCCCCCGCTCGCCCGATCAAAGATCGGCCTCTACTAACCATGATATATAGTTTTGAAAACATTATGCGTTCTTATTCCGGTTATTAGCCTAGATTTACTATGTGATGCGCACAGCATACAAGTATAGACTGGATCGCCTGAATTGGAATGAAACATCTCATGTTTGTTTTGAAAACGGTTTGCTACTCGCAAGTAGGCTGAAATGTGGATTTGCTACCCTCAGGTGGGCTTAGAAAACATGGTTTTGCCACTATCTAGTGGGCTTAAAACTCGCAGTCGATGAGTTGTTCCAATTCAAATAACCCAACCTTCACCCACAGGCATTCAGGCAGGTATATCACATAAGCAATTAGTCTCATGGTAAGCATGCTATCATGGCAATCACTCACACACATGCAAGGATGCTAAAGCATAAACACTTACCGAGTATCCAAGCCAAAACAGAAGCTATGTTAGAAATCCATGCATGATCCTAACTATACAGAAATGCCTAATGCAACACATGCAAAAATGAAACTACAATAGGCTCGGCTATTCTAAGAATGACATATGAGATGCTACAGCTAACACGTATTCAACTTGGAATTGAGATACAAATGCAGTTACTATGATGAGCCGAGCCCGGGTGCATGCATGACAGATGAATGATGCAAACATGCAAGCATAAGTATGCTAATTGAAACATGCTCTAATCTAACCATCATAAGCTGGTAAATAAAAGGGAGAAAGACGTGGGGTTGGAAGACATGCATCACACACACGCATACTTATTACAGTTGTGCCCTCGCTCGGAGGGTCTGAATAAATAATATACAGTCTGAATAAATACAAAATCCTAATTAATTAACAAATTAATCTAGGAAAGCAGGTAAATTAGCAAGCAAATCCATGGACCGCCTCAGCTCTGTTCCAAATGATGAATGATGCATGCTTGAGTTGCCTTGCGCAGAAATCCATTACGATGCCCCAGTTTGCCTTTGTTTGCAATTGTTCTTGGAATATTGCGCAACACTCCAGAAGGCCGTTGATTTCTAATTTACTGCAACAGAGAGCAACAAAGGGGCATGGCAAAGTATTTTCACATATGTATGCATGACTACTCTTAAGGGAGTGTAGTCCTCGATCCTCGTGCCACCAATCATGCATATCAATGCATGATGGCTGAGGAGTCGAATTGCACGACTCAATATGAAATGAATACACATGAAAACACAACAAGACCTAAACTCCATCATGGGTAATCCGCAATGTCGGCTACAGGGAATTGAGACACGTTCCGTCACTCGGAGTACGAAACGTACCTCATTTTCCGTGCTTGGGCTAACTCCTATCCCAAACACGATGCAAATGAGATGGCATATACAATGCGATTAACATACAACCTAGCATACGCAATGTTATGAAATGGCATACACAATGCTCGATGTGACATGGCATACACGATGCTCTAACATGCAATCTAGCATACGCAATGCTATGGACTGAAATGACATACACAATGCACGATGTGACATGGCATACAAGATGCTCTAACATGCAATCTAGCATACGCAATGCTATGGACCGAAATGACATACACAATGCACGATGGACTTACACCAACATGAATGGACCTCAGCCACACTCACATCAGTGGCCATGAGATGGAAAAGAGACAACCGAAATACGTGCACACGTGCACGCATACCGAGAACCGAACCTAGGGCATAAAATGCCACTCTACCAAAGCATGGCAAGGGATGACAGGTGGCATACAAACATGTAATTTCCAGCATTGAAACATGATGCTAAATGGTCCCGAAACGTGGAAATATGGCACCCGATGCATGAAATAAGCCCCGAAACTCAAAGCTAGGCACATGTATTGAATTATAACTATGCAAAGCAAGCATTATTTGGCCATGAAGTACAAAGACAGAGCCAAGGCAGTCCCAAAACATGCACATTTCTAGTTTAAAGCATGGCCAAAAAGTGCTAACATGATGGACTAAAATAGCATGCAAATTTGGCTAGCAAGCATGGTTTACATGGCATGTATATGAAGCGTATGAGAACTCATCAATCCAGCCAAAAATAGTGAATAAAACATGACAAAATATGCCCAAATAACCACTAAAATGCAGCCAACATGCGCGAAAATGATGAGCTCCTTTGAAAGGGCATGCAAGGGGTTACTCAACACATATATGATGGACACTTAGCATAGCAAAACCAACTCTGGAAATCAAATATAACAGTCCTAAAACTCACTAAAAAGGGCCTGAAATTGATCAATAAATCATACAATGAAAGGTCCTCTTGAAAGGCCTTGAGGAGGGTTGTTCCACACATGCATGAGGGACATAAAATATGGCCAAAAGGGCCTTGGAAAGAACTAAGGCAGACCTCAAAACCCTCAAAATGAGGCCTGGAACATGACTTCAAAGCATGCAAAAAGGGGTCCATTTGGAAGGCCAACAAGACCACCAAACAAGACAAAGAGAGAGGGGGTCACTCCCCTCTAATTTTGGCTCTCAAAAATGCATCCAACCCACTAAAAATCCACTAGATTTCAGTGGCTAAGAGGCCAAACCAAGGCCAATGCAAATACTCATATGCATAGCTCAAAACATGAAGACATAAAGCATGAAAGGGGGGAGATGACCCCAAACAGAGAAGTAACCTTAAGTAAACATGTTTATAAGATCAAAAGGAAACTTTTTCTAGTTTATGAAAAATCTCGAAAATGCTCACAAGTAGAACCAAGATATGATGCAAAATAGGTCTACAAAGAGGGATAAAGCATACAAGGATGTAGAAGGCCTCAAACAGAAAAGTGTCCTTAACCAATATTCAAGAGGAGCTCAAAATATGACACTTTTTATTTTATGACAAAGTCCAGAAATACTTGCAAGTAAGGCTAATCAATGGAGTAAAAAAATACAAGTTTAAGGGAAATAGGTGCTTACCCTTGAAGAGCAGCAAAGCTGGAGCTTTTGGACCAAGTTGGTGAACCTTCAACCCTTGAAAATCAGTCCCAAAGTGTTGGAATGGATGGAGGAGGTGTGGTGCTAAGGGTTGTAGTGCAAATGGTCCAAGAAAACTAGGGTTTGGAAGCTCAAGTGTAGAGATATAGAGAGAGAGAGTGTTGTAAGCCTTCAAAGGGGTTCAACCCTTGCCAAAGAAGATCAGCCTCCCCTTTATAGAGGAGAGGCTCTAAAATATCACAAAAGGGCTTCACATATCCTCCATACACTTGTATAGAGGATGGTCCAATTGCCTCACAATTGGCACAGCTGTGATGCCTTTAGAGAGGGCAAAAAGCAAGAAGCAGGCCGGCCAGTTCAAGTGGCCGGCCGGCCACTCCCCCTAGTCGGCCAACCAGGGATCAAAAGGTTCAAGAAGAATTTCTGGCCGGCCACCCCAAAAAGGTGGCCTCCCAGATGAGTGCAACACAACTGTATAGTGAAAAACCAGAAAATGTGACCCAAGAGAGAGAAAAACCAGCTTTTTAGCAAGGTTCAAAAGGGTCAAGATGAATTACTGGTCAGCCTACCCATATTGGTGGCCTTCCAGATGAGCACAACATAATGGTGGTATGAAAAGTCAGAAATTGTGGCTCAAAAGTGAGAAAAACTAGCTTTCTGTCAGAAAAATCGGCTTTTGGAGAGAGAAAAAGAGAAAACTAGTTTTTCAGGGGAAAATGTGGCCTCCCACCATCCTACCACCTCCCTAGCAATGAAAATAGGGTCCCTACCAAAAATGGACCAAGACGGATGCAAAACGAGGGTTCGGGGGCTAGAACACGCAGTCCAAGGCCCTAAAAACAGGCTGTTAGGCACCGGAAGTGGCGTATGACCATGAAGGTGGTCTCCCGGGCCACAGTGTCCCTCTAAAGGGAGGAAATAAGGGGTGTGCCAAAAACCGGAGCAAACAGAAGTAGTTAAGCGGTCCCGAATCGAGGCACACGGCCGACGGCTTCGAAAAATCGGAAATCGGGCTCCAAACGGGAAAAATGGCCTACGACCACGAAGTGTAGCCTACGGCCACTAAGAGATGGTCTACAAGACCTCTCCCTCCCTTGGGGAAGAGAAAACAGAGAAAACAGGACCCGGTTCGCAAACCGAGGTAAAGCATAAAAGAGCCCCGAAGTCCGGAGGCGAGGCTCGTAGCTGAGACTCCGCAACCTCAGAACGAGCACAATATGCAACATCACCAAGCGCTCAATTGGTGACGTCTGAGTCTTAAGGTCGGTCAAAAATAGGGTGTCTACAAGCATGATATGACCGAGCTAACTGTTGCCACTCTGACCGTGGTGACCGAGCTAATTGCAAAGCTCCTTTGGACCAGGCTAACTTCAAGGCTTTTTCTACTGTGGCCCACAGAACGGCCCATTACCCAGCTTGGCCCAATTTACATATAAATTACCCTCTCAATTGCCCATTAATTCCATCTGTGCAGCATGATAGGGATTACTTGTTACAAGCCGGGCTAAAAACAAATCGTGCAGTGTATTTTTTGATTGTTTTTAGTTCATATGATCAAATCTATGGATTCTCATTACCGATGGAGATGGTGGTCTTCTTTCAGTTGAAGCACTGGACGAACTTAATCGAAGGAACTGCTATTGTTGGAGAGATTATGAGACCTGCAAAACCCTAGCCCTAGATAAATGAGGAGCCGATTCGCGACGAATGAAGGATTGATGTGAGAGAGACAGAGGTCGCCGGCGACAGTAGCAGTGGTGATCGCCGGTGGAGATGGTAGTGAAAATGTTGGTGGGTTAGGGTTTGGGAAATTAGGGTTAGGGTTTGAAAAATTAGGGTAAGAATATTAAGGATAAGGGTAAAAATGTAACTTTATATTTGGATAAAATTGGAATTAAAAAAAAAAATAGATGGGGGGTCCAAAATAATTCATGGCGTGCTAATAGCACCACTCTTACCCTAAATGTTTATGATATATTTTTAAAGACTCTTTTAACCTTCACATTTTGTAAAGAAAATTAGTTGGAATATGAGCCGTCCCTTTAATTTTTAATTTCTTTTACTATACAAATTTTTTTCTTACTTTAATTCAACGAGCTCAATGGTTATTTTTTTTTTAGAATAAAAGATTAAAAAAAAGTAAATTTCTAGATAAAAAATTATTTGATATGAAAAGTAGGTCATATAAATGCTAATCATTTTTTTTTAATAGCAAAAAGAGCTTATTCTTTTCCTATCCAAAATTAATAAGCTTAAAAAACACTTTCAAAGTTAAATGAAGTCCCGTTCAAAAAAAAAAAAAATGTTAAATGAAGTCCGGTTTGATGTGTAAAATTTGTGTAAAATTTCATTTATTTTTGGGGGTTTATATATATATATATATATATTATTAGATTAAATGAAAATACAAGTTAAATTATTTTTTTCATTTACAATGTTAACTTGTTTTAAATACCTTCAAATTTTCCTTTTGTGTGCCAGTTAAGAAATTTAAAAGTATGTATTTATATCTATACTATTACAAAGTGAAGATTTGGTGAATCCAAGACCTTCATTAAGGACACAGTAACTTTATGAATAATATTAGAAAGCCCAAAAGATTTATCAAAATTTCTACTAAATATCTCACATGTGTGGGACCCGCATGGTGTGGATCTCATACCCACATTTGGTAAAAATTTTGATAAATCTTTTGAAATTTCCAAAATTTTTCTGACTTTATCATTTAAGCAACACAAAATATATATAATATTTGCTTTAAATCAAAATTTATATTTATATTTTACAAATTTACATTACATCATTGCTGGCTGGGAAAAATGACTTTTAGCGCGTTTTAAACAACGCCGCATATATGATATTAAAAAAACGCGCTAATTCCTTCAGTGATCTTCTTCACCAAACGTCGAGGACGCGGGCCCGACTCGCTATAAGTTTATGACGCTTTAAAACTTCGCTAAAATTAGTAAAAAAACGCCGCCTTAAATGCGATAAATAATGATTAAAATGATGTCATCCAATATTAGCACGTTTTTTTAAACGCCCTGTGATAGATTTTTTATTTTAAAAAAATGCTCCTTGGCACTGTGTGCACAAGTCAGACGTGTTTTGAAAAAAAAACGCCGTGATAGCTCTTTTTTTTAAAAAAAAAAAAATTGTCTGAAATCTGTTATATTTAACTAAAAAACATACCCCTGTAATAAGCTTGAAAATAATAATAATATGAATAAATTTTACAGCTACTTTCAATCATACTTGACTAAATATACCACTATTGAGCCATACATAGGTGAACTCTCTCTATACCTATAATCAAACAACTAATACACAATCAAAAAATAAAAATGAAAAAATAGGTTAAGTCATTTGTTTGCACATGCAGATGCAATGGAATTAGTCAAGCATATTACACATACATTACAATGCAGAATTAGGGATTCAGTATTCAATTAATCATAACTGGTTCATGACAACAAAACAATTTTGAGCAGGATTACATTCCCAAATCCCAGTCAACCACAAGGAATGCAGAAGAGCCGAGTGAAACAGTGGCGGCTGAACACCTTCTCCAACTTCTCATATAATTTGTAATTTTCTGCATCACTAATCCTTCACCTTTGTCATAAAATGAAATTTAGTAAACCAAAGCAAAGAAGAATTGAGCATGATGCCCAGTAGTTTAAATGGGAAAATCAAGAAAAAGAATCCCTAATACCGCTTCTCTATATTCTCCAATAGCATGGAAGGAAGAAGCTCTTAAATATAAACACTCAATGTTTGAGCTTTCAAGCTTAACCCAACGGATAAATCCTTGATGGCATTCCTACAACTACTGGGCATATCCAACTTAAGGATTAGAGTTAGCTGAGCTAAGCTGTTCCAATGGTTTAGTATAGATTTCAGACAAAAAAAAATAGCATTTGAATTATTCATCAATTTCAGACTAAGATTTCTACCTGACATATACAATTAGTATGGCTTTTTAAACATTAATTCAATGTTGTCTTTTAGATCTAGATTTCCGAAATGGATTTGTGAGTTTTAGTTGTGACCAACTAAAAATTAATGTAAAATTTTATCATACACCAACCTTCTACACTGAAGTTGAGCTGACTTCCAAGGCGGAGGACTGGATTCTGAGGGTATAAATGAGAACCAACTGCATTCTGAAGAAATTCACAATTTAACAGTGATTTTAAATTGCAAAGAGGACTACATAAAAAATACCAGAAAAGGCTTGCACTGAAAGCAGAATAAAAAAAATAATAAATTGAGGACTTATTTAAACATAATCTAGAATTATTATGAACTCATTGGAACAGAGAGAAAATCATAAATAAGCTCACATGCAGTCCAAACTAAAATTATCCATGTAAAAGTAAAACAATCTCAGACACAGAGAACTGAGTGATTCAAAAATAAATTTCTTATAAGGTTTTAATTTATAATTGCAACAAATAACTATCAACCATTAGATCTGGCTTCAGCATTCACTTAAAGAATTCCAAACCTCTATCGTTTGCTGCTTGTGTCATCTAGCACAAACAGAAGCCTCTCCTTACACATTCAACTGTATTGTCCTCAACAATATCCTAGTTCTAGACATCTAGTGTTTGGTGCTAATCTTGCACCACTATGCAGGTGTCTGCAAACAATCAAAAAAGTCAAACGCATGTATGGGTGCATACATGTGTGCACATGTGTATGGTGAGCGAAGAAAAATGCTACAAAGAGAATAGGGTTTTTAAGCAAAAATGACTGGACTAGTGTTTTGAATAATTTCTAGAATTACTGCAGTTTATAGAGGCAAGCTATTTTCAGGACATAATCATGCAAAAGTAAACATTTTCCTGCAGTTTTCTTGTACAATTTCAACACTCTAATATCCTATGAAAGAAAGGAATATCTGCTTTTAAAGGCACATATTTCCAGGATTTGAAGAGGATCAGTCGTTACCATAATGTAGTCCGACTTCTGCAGATTACTGTTGAATGATACTCGCACAAGAGCTCTACCATGTCGCACTGCCTTCAATCAGGAATAAGAATGCAGGAGTGAGAGTTACGGTATGGCCAGGCAAAAGATGGTTAGAAACATAGCTAAGACCATGTAGGTGCAATATATTTGTGCAGAAGATGGGAGTTTCCACATGAAAATGCTCTGACCAAACAGAAACATAAAAACAATAGACATCAACAAACCTTAAGGACCCTTGTAAATGCATGCTGCCTAGATACCAAGCCTTAAAATCATGAATACCTCTTCAACCAATTTACAAACATCGAGAGAGAGAGAGAGAGAGCTATTGGATTCTCATAACATTTAATTACGTAGTCTCCATAAGTCTTAGAACACATTTTGCACTGAAAGAACAAGATAAATTAATAAATTACACATTTAAAAGCAACTTACAAAATCTTATAACAATGGAAATGAACCATAGATTTGATATAAATCCTGACAGTAAAACAACAGAACACAGGGATGGCACAATACGAAAGCTTCTTTGTTCTAACAGAAGTTTAACATGCAAGTGAGCAAACCTTCATTCCTAAAATCCACAAGAAGGTTGTGTGCATTGTGACTTTGCTTTAGCAGTAGCAAAGGCTGTCCAGGATGCATTAGTGTAATCCCATACCTGATCAAAGTTAATGTCGAGTTTCAGTAAGTGACAAATGGTGGGCCAAAATAGACTATGCAAAACCAAAACAAACTGAATGGTGTAACAACTTGCAAAGGCATCAACCATTACTAATGCTATCTACTCTAGGGTATGGAGGATGTAGCATCAACGCTTTATCATGTCTGTACATATACTAGCAAGTACAAGCAGATGGAGGTGTAGTTGAACTTTATTGTTTTGAATTGAAATGCTAGCTAACAGTTTGCTAACCAGCACTAACATCTCACTAGATTTTTTCTATTACTGCTCAACTATCTACTAGAGTCATATTTTGACATACTAGTGAAGGAACAAGAAGGAAAACTACTAGACATTTCAGTTATACAAATATAACCTAAACTGAAATGGCAATCAATGAATGATACAAAAGTAATCGATGTGGTGGTACAAAAACTAAGCACAATGTCACCCCACTTGAGAAAAGAAAAAAAAATTACATGTTTTTTAAAGGATAAACACTATTATCATGTAATGCTATAGATGAACCAGACAATTATGATGTCTGGAAAACAAGCTATGAGACGTACTTGTGTTTATCTTGTCCTGTTCTTGAAGGCTCTCCTCCATACCAGAATTGAAGAAGAAGAATCACTGAACTGAACTGAAGAATCGAGAGATATTTGTGTGTGTGTGTGTGAGAGAGAGAGAGAGAGAGAGCGAGGAGTGAGTGAGAGATTTGAATGAGTGAGAAGGAGACGGCAGTGTAGGGTTTTCAAAATAAAAGTTTAGAGAGATAGAAGAGGGTGTGAAGAGAGACAGGGAAGAGTGTGTAAAGAGAGATAGGGTTTTGGAGGCGTTTTTTAAAGGTCTTCTATTTTTAAAACAGTACTGTTTTGCCTAACAACAAAGGCGACGTTTAAAAAACGCCGTTAATTATAAAAAAAGGTGACGTTTAATTAAACGTCGTTAATTAAACGCCGTTAAATCCTCACTTTCCTGTAGTATTGAGTGACACACACCAACTAGTTTATTATTGTTGTACGTGGTTGACGAACTCCTAAAAGTTCTACAAAGAAAAACTCCATTTGCTTCTATTAAGTAGTGTAAATGGACCAAATTTTCAAATTTATACATACAATAATAAAACAAGCAAACAACCAAAAAATCTCACTTTTGCTGTGCCTTTGCTGAGCAAATACTACAAAAAAAACTAGGCAAATAATAATCTTGCCGCAGTGAAACGCAAAGATGTAGATTTGGTCTTGTCATGTCTACCACGCAATTTTGTGTTCCATACGTAACGAGTTTTTGCCATTTCTAAAGTTTTCAATTTATTTACTTTTTTTTTTTTTTTTTGATTTATATTGACTTCCATTAATGGAGAGTATAATTGAAAAATGATTTCTTTCCGGTTGGTGATAGAGAGATAGTGATGGGTTTAGTAGTTCACTCGAGTCTATCTTGATAATTTAAATTATATAGGTTTTTTTTTTTTTTTTTGAACAGTTTCAAATTGTTTAGTTGGTATCGAGTATCAAGTAAATCATATTAAAATTCTAATTGAGTTGATTAGATATCACTAATCATACTATCATAATTTTTTGAGAGACTTATTTATGTCTTTTTTCAAACACTTATGGTAGGCTAAGTCCTGTGTAATTTCTTATAGAGTCTCAAGTCCTATTTAGATAGGAATGTATTCCACAAGATCCCATATAAACGTAACGTGACGTGAGACTTACATAAACGTAATATAACGTGACATCTATATAAACGTAACGTAATGTGACACCTACATAAACGTAACGTAACGTGTCACGTTATGTTTTACAAACTTAATGAGTTTTTATTTTTTTAAATTGAATGTGAAAATGTTGCTGGTTTATGTTGGTGTCACGCTACGTTTCATATAAATATGATCTATGGTAGCATTCAATTTCCTATATGCCATTGATCATATGTGTCCACTACAAGGAAAAGCAGTTTTGGCGACTAAAAACCAAATTTTCGTCGCTGAAAGTAGCACAATTGACGACTAAAATGGAATTAGTAGCCAAAAGTGAAGACTTTTGGCGACTAAAAGAGTTTAGTAGCCAAATGTATAGTTATTGGCGACTAAAAACAAATTTAGTTGCCAAATGTATGGGTTTTAGCGACGAAACGTTTTTTAGTAGCCAAAAGTGACGGTTTTTGGCGACTAAAATAATTTAGTAGCCAAAAGTATAGGTTTTGGCGACTAAAAAACAGTTTGGTCGCCAATTCTACGTGTTTTGGCGACTAAAAATAGTTTGGTCGCTGAAAGTGAAGCTTTTTGGCTACTAAAAAAAATTTAGTAGCTAAAAACAGGCAATTGGCGACTAAAGTTCAGTTTAGTAGCTAAAAGGGGACGTTTTTGGCGACTAAAAACAAGTTTAGTCGCCAAAAATGCTACTTTCAGCCGGAACTTATTTTTTTAGCGACTAAAAAATATTTTAGTAGCCCAAAATTACATTATTAGCGACTAAATAATATATTTAGTCGCCAAAAGTGGCTTCAATTTTTTTTAGTAAATAATTTATTTTTTACATAAATTATATTGCATAAAAATAATTATATTTATATATATAGTTTTATATTAATACGGGTCAATATAGTATATAAATAATATATATTGCATATATATTCATGTAATGTTGTAGTGGTATAGTGGACGGAGTGTGTTGCTAAAGGTTTAGAAGGTAGAAGGTTGGTGGTTCGAATCTTAGACAAAGTAGGAAAGTTAGCTTCTTTTTTTTTTTTTTTTTCCACCGAACAACCTTTGGCGACTAAACTATTGGTCGCCAAAAGTATTTGTTTTGGCGACTAAACAGTTTGGTCGGCGTTCCACCAACTATTGGTGACTAAAAGATTAGTCGCCAAATGTATAATTTTAAACAGTGGAATTGAGTGTTGGCGACCAAAACTTTGGTCGCTAATGACCTGTGTTTTTGCCGACTAAAACCTTTTTAGTCGCTAAAACCTTCTGCGACTATTTATTCGCGACAAAACCGGCGACTAAAAAATTTAGTCGGGGAAGGTAAAAAGGCGACTTTTGGCGACTAAAAATGGACCTTTGGCGACTAAAAATTTAGTCGCCAAAGGTGATTTTTCTTGTAGTGGTCACGTTACGTTTATGTAGGTGTCACGTTACGTTACGTTTATGTAGATATGATCAATGGTAGCATTCAATATAGGTAACATTCAATTTCCTATATGCCATAGATTATAGGTGTCACGTTACGTTTATGTAGGTACCACGTTACGTTACGTTTATGTAGATATGATCTATGGTAACATGGTTTTACTATTATTTATGATATTAACAACTAATATTGAGGGTAAATATGTCAATAAACTTCCCACAGGACTTATGGGAACATAAGTTTTTTAGTAGAACTATATGTAGTATAAGTCTCCCTAATAAGACTTATAAATAATTTTTCCTAATCTTTTTTAATAAAAATATATGAAAAATATGATTTTGAGCATAAATCATTAATTTTTAAGACAAATATGATTCGATCATAAAACTATCAATGTTCAATCAATCAATCTGATAGTTTCATAAATGATTTACTCAACAAACTAATTTTGAGATAGATATGAGGTGTGCCCATCAAGTCCTATCAATACCTACTCAACTTTTAATTGATAACTGGAATTTTATTTACACAACATAATTTCCTCCTTACATCATTTTCCTTTCACACTCATTAAAAAATTTGAAAATATTATTTTATCTCTTAAGACCTTTTATAATTCCAAAAATAATTTCATCCTTAATCTTTTTCTTCTCTTTACCCTCTTAATTTTGTAAATCCTAACCCACATTCATTATTATTTCCAGCCACCCTAACCCCTTCCTTATCCTCTCCGCTGCCCCTATTCATTCTCCGACCACCGCAACACCTTTCTAGCATGTCCATTGGAATGAAAAATTACATTATGAGACCTTAATTTTTTTCCCCCCATGTTTGTGCTTTGTTTAGTGAACTAACTGTAACAATGGTCACCACTGTTTACCGATAAACTACCGATTACTGCTAAACTGAGACTGATTATGATTGGTAATCGAACTGATTGAAATATTGGACTAACTGACTGGAATATGAAATTGAATTGATTAAGTATACCTGTTATATTGCATTTCTATCTGTTGCCTGTTTGATTATCTGTCATGTTTTTATGTTTAAACTGCAAATTGAAGGCCTTATCGGCGGCCGAACCGAAAATTGATTAGTGTTTTACGTTAATTGGTATTTATATGATTTTATAGTGTATTTATCTGAAATTCGATGTGGTATGGTTAAATTAGATTAAATAATATTGTATTACAAAGTACATGTATTTATCAACTTGCCATCCTTGATGACCCACTACCTCAACATATTGAGCCTTGTACACACTTAGACAAACATTTTCTTCATCCATTTTGAGAGTTCTAGCCGACCAAGAGAGAGTGAGGAAGAGAATTGAATTGTTCTAGAGAATTGGCTTGATAGACTTGAAGAGATTGTAGGAGATTTGCCTAATTGAACTTCTACACTTGTAATTGAAGATCTAGGTAAGGAATTCAACCTCTTAACTGTGTCTTTAAGTTGATTCTTGCATGGTTCATGTCTAATTGAGGAGCTAATTCATGATTTAGTTCGAACATGTTGAATTATAGCTGAATTCATGCATGCATGCCTATATTACTGAATTTTGAGTTGATTCCATGGAAAATTGTCACATACATGCTCATATTTATGTTAAGTCCATAAATTCATCTTGTCTTTGAAGATATTAGCTCAATAGAGCATGTATTTGAGGCTTGTAAGCTGTTTAACTTCATGCATGTTGCATGTTCATCTTGTTTATGAAAATTGGTTTGAAATTGGATTTATTTAAACTACCTTTGGGCTTTGATTTTTACAATTGAGCTTTGAATCATGTTAAACTATGAGTTTTGAGGAGTTTTTCTGGAAAATTAGCCCAAGGGGATTGGTTTTGATGCATTAAAACTTGGTTTTGAGCTTGAGGTTCAAATCTGGAAATTCCAGATTTTGAACTCACACTCGAGTGGGATGACTGGCGCTCGAGCGTGAAATTCGTGCTCCTAGCACTTTACGCTGTTTTGATGTTCGCTCGAGCGGAAGAATTGACGCTCGAGCGGGATCTTGTGTCTTACGCTCGAGCGGGTGTCGAGCGCCCAATCGAGCGTGATTTTCACCTATCCAGCACTTTTGACTGTTTTGAAGTACGCTGGAGCAAATGAGTATATGCTCCAGCGGAAGCCTTTGTCTGCATGTCCGCTCGAGCAGATTAATCTACGCTCGAGCGGGAACCCTGTTTTTTGAAAATGCTTTTAAAGTGCACCCTTGCATCCTCATTTCATCCTAGGCATCCTTAGGCCTAGTTTAAGGCATCTTAATGAGGATATAGATGTAGAACCACACCGAGGCAAATTAGGGATTAAATTATTATCTTTCCCAACTGTGTAGCTTAATGTGTGTTCAATCTGTACACTGTGTAGGGTTGGCGACTGGGGACGCGCTCTAGCATACCGTAGCCCGAACTCTGTGAGTAACGATTGTGTAAAGATATGTTCACAAATGAATATCTTCTGAACAACTGAACTGTACTGTTTGATACTGTTAATTGAATGAATGTATGTCCTATATTCTGAACTGTATTGTGGCATCCTTAGCAACTACTGTTACTGACTGTTACTGTTACAGAGATCTCTGTCGGTTCCCTGTTAGAACCACTACTGTTTACTGATTAATGGCCATCATTGACTGTTCGGTCTTTCTAGACCTACTGTTTACTGTACTGTTATGCTAATGGATGTACCACATATGACTATACTGATTGAACGACTGAAATACTGATTTAATGAATCGTTTTCATTACTGTAAGGACATTCATTCTAAACCTCTTTACGCATTATGTTATTCATTGGGCTTTAGCTTACTGCTCATATATATATGTAGGTGTACAGGCACCAGACCGCGACTAGAAGCGTCGGGGCAAGCTCCAGTTTTGTCAAGCCAACCACTGTGCCTCACCGCGAGGTTCCGAGCCTGTCAAGCTATGGCTTGGGGTTGTTTTAATTTCCCCCGTCTGTCTCTGTAACTATTTGGTTAACTGTATAGACTGTTACTGTACTATTTAATAGGGATTAGGTCCCTGATCTGAATGATTATAAATGGTGTACATACTGTTCTGCACTGTGTATATATATATATGAAAAGTCTTTTTGGCATACAGACTGTCACAGCTCATTGGACATTGTTTATTTACTGTATTGGTTTCCGCCAAGCCTTTGTACTCTGTTTTACTATATTACTATTAAGCAAGCCTTCGGTAATCTCGGATTACTGGCCAGTTGCGGTGCTAAACCCATAGGGGCGGGTTTGGGTCGTGATAGAGTGGTATCAGAGCGATACTTACCACGAGTTATACTGCACACACATGTCCAAATGAGCTATAGGATGTCCTAGAAAAGCGATTAGGGCATTGCATGAACTTGTTAAAGTATGTGTGACTATGACATGACTGAATATATGCTAATGTGATAAACTGTTTAAGTATGCAACTGCTTATGTTTATAATTGTTGTAACTGCTTATAGTGAAATGGATAATACAAGAACTGCAAATGAATCTGAATCCTCATCCTCTGAGGCAAGAATGGCAAGACTGGAGAGAATGATGGAACTCAGAACTGAGAGATTAGGGCAACAACAGAACCCACAGCCCCTACCTCCTCCAGTACAGCCAGAGCCACCTGTTAATGATGACATAATTGCACTGACACATAAGTTCAACAAGATGAAACTGCCATCCTTTTAGGGAGGCCTGGAACCGTTAAAAGCTGAAGCATGGGTCCTTGAGACAGAAAAGTTATTTGAAGTGTTTCCGTGCTCTGAAGCACATAAAGTACTATTAGCTACCTTTACCTTGCAAGAAGAGGCCAGAAGGTGGTGGATGCTTATCCGCGATAACAACACTGTAATGATTTGGGCTCAATTCAAAGGGGCCTTCTTTGAAAAGTACTTCCCTCAGTGTGTCAGGGACAGAAAAGTAACTGAATTTGAATAGCTGAGACAGGGCATAATGTCCGTTGCTGAATATGAAACAAAGTTCACCGAGCTTGCTAGATATGCACCACACATGGTGGACATTGATTATAAGAAGGCCAGAAAGTTTGAAGGCGGCTTTAATGTTGCAATACTGGACAGAATTAATGTTTTGAAGCTACCGAATTATGTAAATGTTCTTGATCGAGCTTTGATGGCATCGAGGCACTAAAAACTGAAACACCAGCGTCTGAATGGCGTGGTAAAAGGCAGGGTTTTAAATTCAAGAAAGGCAAGCATAACCCATTGAACAAGAAATAGAATATGGGGTCAACAACTAGCCCCAGCCAAGTGAGTGGTTCATACCACCCTATTCTGAGTGTGGCAAGAAGCACAAAGGGGTCTGTTACAAAATATCCGGAGCCTGTTACAGGTGTGGCAAGGTGGGCCACATGGTTATAGACTGCCCCTCTGCTCCACAAGCCAATAGTAAAGCTACACCAAGCGTGGCAACATCAACTGCTGCACCAAAATCGAACCCCAAAGCTACCGGAAAAGAGCCCATGAGGCAGGGCCAAGTGTTCGTCCTAATACTGGGAGATGTGCAGAATACCGAGACCGTTGTGTCAGGTATTCTCTCTATTTGTACTCAAAATGCTTATGTACTGATTGATTCGGGGTCTACGCATTCATATGTGTCGCATGCTTTTTCGCGAAAACTGAATAGACCATTAGAACCCATGAATTATCTGTTAGCTGTATCATCACCCATTGGGGGATCTATGACCTGTGCATATATGTACCCTGCTTGTGAAATTATTGTTGGAGATGCACATCTGTATATTGATTTACTGCCACTGAACATTGATCATTTTGACGTAATATTGGGAATGGACTGGTTAACGAAATACCATGCTACCATAGACTGTGTAACGAAACAAGTAGTTTTCCGTCCACCGGGTTTACCCGAATTTGTGTTTAATGGGGTTGGAGTAGTACCTCCTCCGTATTTGATTTCATCTGTGAAAGCTGTTAAATTGATTAGAAAGGGGTGTAAAGGGTATCTGTGTTCTGTATTGACTGTATCTACTGATGATAATGCTAATGTGAACAATATTTCCATAGTTAGAGAATTCCTAGATGTTTTTCCAGATAATCTGCCAGGGGATTTGATTGACAGGGAGATTGAATTCACCGTTGATGTGATTCCGGGTACCCAGCCAGTATCTAAAGCTCCCTACCGAATGGCTCCGACTGAATTGAAAGAATTGAAAGTGCAACTGCGGGAACTGTTAGATAAGAAGTTCACCAGGCTCAGTACTTCACCGTGGGGCGTACCTATTTTGTTTGTGAAAAAGAAAGACGGCTCACTGAGACTGTGTATTGACTACCGTGAACTGAACAAGGTAACTGTGAAAAATAAATACCCTTTACCACATATTGATGACTTATTTGATTAGTTACAGGGTGCTCAAGTGTTCTCTAAGATCGACCTCAGATCAGGATACCATCAGTTGAAAGTTAAAGCAGAAGACATTGACAAAATTGCTTTTCGAACGAGGTATGGACATTACGAATTTTTAGTTATGCCTTTCGGAGTTACCAATGCACCTGCTGCATTTATGGACCTCATGAACAGAATCTTTAAACCATACCTTGATGACTTTATTGTAGTATTCATTAATGACATACTGATTTACTCCAAAAGTATAGAAGAACATGAACATCATCTGAGACTTGCCCTGCAGACCCTAAGAGAACAGAAACTTTATGCTAAACTGTCTAAATGTGAATTTTGGCTTGATCATGTTATGTTTTTGGGGCATGTTGTTAGCAAAGATGGAATTTCAGTTGATCCACAGAAAGTTGAAGCAGTAGTAAACTAGCCTAGACCAACAAATGTAACAGAAGTCCGAAGCTTTTTGGGTTTGGCTGGATATTACAGAAAATTTGTCAAAGATTTCTCCAAAATTGCCTTACCGTTGACTCAGTTAACTCAGAAAGGGATATCATTTGACTGGACTGACTAAAGGGAATCAGCATTCCAAGAGTTGAAAACTCGACTTGTAACTGCACCGATTCTTACCTTACCTTCAGGTACGGATGGTTTTACTGTATTTAGTGATGCTTCTCATAAGGGTTTGGGATGTGTTTTAATGCAGAATGGGAGAGTTATTGCTTATGCTTCTCGACAACTGAGACTGCACGAAAAGAATTACCTAACCCATGACTTGGAACTTGCCGCAGTGGTATTTGCATTGAAAATCTGGCGTCACTATCTGTATGGGTGACATGTGAGGTGTATACAGATCACAAGAGTCTGAAATACTTCTTCACACAGAAAGAACTGAACATGAGACAGCGGAGATGGCTAGAACTGATTAAAGACTATGACCTACAGATTTTGTACCATCCGGGAAAAGCCAACACCGTTGCCAATGCATTGAGCCGGAAATCGATTGAAAATTTAGCCTGTTTGCTCACCGGGTAGAAAGAATTGCTTTGTGACCTTGAAAAATCTGAAATTGAAATTGTTTTGCGAGAACAAGGTGGAATAATAGCTGCTATTTCTGCTCAACCGGCACTGATTGAAGAAATTAAAGAGAAACAACAATCGGATGACTTCTTGAAGAAGATCATCGAAGAAAGGGAAACTAAACCAAGACCGGGTTTCAAATTTGAAAATAACGTACTGAAATTTCAAAAAAGACTGTGTGTACTGAATGATACTGAACTGAAAAGAATAGTTCTGCAAGAAGGCCATAATTCAAAAACTGTCTATCCATCCAGGGAACACGAAAATGTACCAAGATTTGAAATTGAATTTCTGGTGGCCGGGAATGAAGAAAGAAATTGCTGATTTTGTATCAAAATGTCTTCATTGCCAACAAGTTAATGCCGAACATCAACGACCTGCAGGCTTATTGCAGCCCTTACCCATACTGTAGTGGAAATGGGAACATATCACCATGGATTTTATTGTGGGATTGCCTTGCTCCAGTAAAGGTATGGACTCAATTTGGGTTATTGTTGATAGACTGACTAAATCTGCTCACTTCTTACCTGTTAAGACAATTTATAATGCGGACAAATTGGCTATCCTCTATATTGATGAAATTGTTAGACTGCATGGAGTGCTTGTGTCCATTGGTTCTGACAGGGATTCGAAGTTTACATCGAGATTTTGGCAAAGCTTACAGACTGCATTGGGTACTGAATTGAGACTGAGTAGTGCTTACCATCTTCAGTCAGATGGCCAGTCAGAAAGGACCGTCTAGACTCTGGAAGATTTACTGAGAATGTGTGTCCTTGATTTTCAGGAAAACTGGGAAAGCCATTTGCCCTTAGCCGAATTCGCCTACAACAACAGTTATCATTCAAGTATTGGTATGGTGCCTTTTGAGGCATTGTATGGCAGAAAATGTAGGTCTCCGATTTGCTGGGCAGAAGTTGGAGATGGGCCTTTGCTTGGGCCCAAGATTGTATATGAAACGACTGAGAAAGTGAAACTGATACAACAGAGACTGAAAACTACACAGAGCAGGCAAAAAAGTTATGCTGATGTCAGAAGACGAAACAGAGAATATGAAGTAGGTGATCACGTTTTTGTGAAAGTAACACCGATGAAAGGCCAGACTCATTTTGGAGTCAAAGGCAAGTTAGCGCCAAGATATGTCGGACCATATGAGATTATTGAGAAAATCAATCCAGTAGCGTATCAAGTAGCGCTTCCTCTTGAAATGGAGCATATGCGCAACGTCTTCCTCATTTCTATGTTGAGGGATTACCTCCGGGATTCTTTCCATGTGATAGAGCCTACTCATGTAGTGTTGAGTGATAACTACACTTACGAGGAATGGCTTATTCAGATTGTAAACAGATGGATCAAGGAGTTGAGAAACAAAGAGATTCCGTTAGTGAAAGTCGACTGGCAAAACCATGGTGGCGTGTATGCCACTTGGGAAAGGGAAGATGACATGGCTAAAAGATATCCTGAACTGTTTCCACTGAATCCTGTTTTCTTCCAAAACAAAGGTAACTCGAGTTTAGAGGACTAAACTCTTTTGAGGAGGGGAGACTGTAACAACGCTCACCACTGTTTACCGATAAACTACCGATTACTGCTAAACTGAGACTGATTATGATTGGTAATCGAACTGATTGAAATATTGGACAGACTGACTGGAATCTGAAACTGAATTGATTAAGTATACCTGTTATATTGCATTTCTATCTGTTGCCTGTTTGATTATCTGTTCATGTTTTTATGTTTAAACTGCAAATTGAAGGCCTTATCGGCGGCCGAACCGAAAATTGATTAGTGTTTTACGCTAATTGGGATTTATATGATTTTATGGTGTATTTATCTGAAATTCAATGTGGTATGGTTAAATTAGATTAAATAACATTGTATTACAAAGTACATGTATTTACCAACTTGCCATCCTTGGTGGCCCACTACCTCAACATATTGAGCCTTGTACACACTTAGACAAACATTTTCTTCAGCCATTTTGAGAGTTCTAGCCGACCAAGAGAGAGTGAGGAAGAGAATTGAATTGTTCTAGAGAATTGGCTTGATAGACTTGAAAAGATTGTAGGAGATTTGCCTAATTGAACTTCTACACTTGTAATTGAAGATCTAAGTAAGGAATTCAACCTCTTAATTGTGTCTTTAAGTTGATTCTTGCATGGTTCATGTCTAATTGAGGAGCCAAGTCATGATTTAGTTCTAACATGTTGAATTATAGCTGAATTCATGCATGCATGCCTATATTACTGAATTTTGAGTTGATTCCATGGAAACTTGTCACATGTATGCTCATATTTATGTTAAGTCCATGAATTCATCTTGTCTTTGAAGATATTAGCTCAATAAAGCATGTATTTGAGGCTTGTAAGCTGTTTAACTTCATGCATGTTGCATGTTCATCTTGTTCATGAAAATTGGTTTGAAATTGGATTTATTTGAACTACCTTTGGGCTTTGATTTTTATAATTGAGCTTTGAATCATGTTAAACTATGAGTTTTGAGGAGTTTTTCTGGAAAATTAGCCAAAGGGGATTGGTTTTGATGCATTAAAACTTGGTTTTGAGCTTGAGGTTCAAATCTGGAAATTCTAGATTTTGAACTCACGCTCGAGCGGGGTGACTGGCGCTCGAGCGTGAAATTCGTGCTCCCAGCACTTTACACTGTTTTGATGTTCGCTTGAGCGGAAGAATTGACGCTCGAGCGGGATCTTGTGTCTTACGCTCGAGCGGGTGTCGAGTGCCCAATCGAGCGTGATTTTCACCTATCCAGCACTTTTGACTGTTTTGAAGTACGCTCGAGCAAATGAGTATACGCTCGAGTGGAAGCCTTTGTCTGCATGCCCACTCAAGCGGATTAATCTACGCTCGAGCGGGAACCCTGTTTTTTGAAAATGCTTTTAAAGTGCACCCTTGCATCCTCATTTCATCCTAGGCATCCTTAGGCCTAGTTTAAGGCATCTTAATGAGGACATAGATGTAGAACCACACCGAGGCAAATTAGCGATTAAATTATTATCTTTCCCAATTGTATAGCTTAGTGTGTGTTCAATCTGTAAGCTGTGTAGGGTTGGCAACTGGGGACGCGCTCTAGCCTAATTGTAGCCCAGAACTCTGTGAGTAACAACTGTGTAAAGATATGTTCAAAAATGATTATCTTCTGAACAATTGAACTGTACTGTTTCTGAATTGATACTGTTAATAAAATGAATGTATGTCCTCTATTCTGAACTGTATTGTGGCATTCTTAGCAACTACTGTTACTGACTGTTACTGTTACAGAGATCTCTGTCGGTTCCCTGTTGGAACCACTACTGTTTATTGATTGATGGCCATCATTGACTGTTCGGTCTTTCTAGACCTACTGTTTACTGTACTGTTATGCTAATGGATGTACCGCATATGACTGTACTGACTGAACGACTGAAATACTGATTTAACGAACTGTTTTCATTACTATAAGGACATTCATTCTAAACCTCTTTACGCATTACGTTATTCACTGGGCTTTAGCTCACTGCTCATATATATATGTAGGTGTACAGGCACCAGACCACAGCTAGAAGCGTCGGGGTAAGCTTCAGTTTTGTCAAGCCAACCACTGTGCCTCACCGCGAGGTTCCGAGCCTGTCAAGCTATGGCTTGGGGTTGTTTTAATTTCCCCCGTCTGTCTCTGTAACTGTTTGGTTAACTGTATAGACTGTTACTGTACTGTTTAATAGGGATTAGGTCCCTGATCTGAATGATTATAAATGGTGTACATACTGTTCTGCACTGTGTGTATATATATGAAAAATCTTTTTGGCATACAGACTGTCACAGCTCATTGGACATTGTTTATTTACTGTATTGGCTTCCGCCAGGCCCCTGTACTCTGTTTTACTATATTACTATTAAGCAGGCCTTCGGTAATCTCGGATTACTGGCCGGTTACGGTGCTAAACCCATAGGGACAGGTTTGGGTCGTGACACTAAAGCCCAACTAATCCCACCAAATGGGCCAAATATTGATTAATTAGCCATGTATGATCATGAAAAACTTGAATTGTTCAGTTATTAAAACCCGAAGAATCTCAATTTGTTCGATAAATCAGATCTAAAAGAGTTTCGAACTTACTTTTTTCAAATAATGCGAAACTATACCAAAATAATTGAAAACAATATCCAAACATCTTTCAAACACAAAAAATGTATATATTTATATTTATTATACATACATTTTAAATATAAACTTTATTTCTTTTTGTTTGTTATTTGTTATTGTTTATATGTGTGTGTATATATATATATATATTGTGGGGACATATTTTAGGATTGTCCACGTGGCTGATGTAACAGTGAGAGCAGTGAAATGGTCACTCGAGTGAAGATGTGAGGTTTCCAGTATTTTCACTGTAGTTCTGCAAAAATTCTGGGACCTTCTATTTACCGCTCGAACAGTGGAAAGATCGCTTGAGCGATGTAAAATTCGCTCGAGTGGTCTATTCAGAATAGCAAAGTTAAAACGCAATCTAAACACATTCTTGGCTCACTTTTTCATACTCTTTATCTCTCTATCAACCTTTTTCGAAAACCCTAGCATCAAAACACTAGATTTCATCCATTATAGCAAAAATCCATCCTTGTGCCTTCGTCAAAGTTATTAATATCGCCGAAAGCTACATTTTGAACCGAATAGATCGTGCTATTTCAGAAGTTCATCACTTGGGTCTTCATCTTTTACTCACAATCTTTGAGGTAGGGATATCTTTACTCTTGTATATCTATAATTTGGTTTAAGAGTGTGAAAATCTTAAGGTGTAGGTGGATATTGAGATGGGTGATTATATATGTATATGTAAATGTATATGGATTTTGTGATGATAGTGAGTCTTGTTTGAAATTGATGAAGGATTGAGTATCTATCTATGGAAGATGGTGTAAAAAGACACTTAACAATGAAAATTAACACATAAGAGGAAAAGCCCTAAATTTTATTGTGTAACTGTAGGCACCCCATTTTTGACCGACCTTAAGACTCAGACGTCACCGATTGAGCGCCTGGTGATGTTGCATATCATGCTCGTTCAGAGGTTTCAGAGTCTCGGCTGCGAGCCTTGCCTCCGAACTTCCGGACTCTTTCATGCTTTGCCTCGGTTTGCGAACTAGGCTCTGTTTTTCCTGTTTTCTCTTCCCGAAGGGAGGGAGAGGTCTCGTAGATCATCTCTCAGTGGCCGTAGGCTACGTTTCATGGTCGTAGGCCATTTTGCCCGTTTGGAGTTCGGTTTCCGTTTTTTCGAAGCCGTTGGCCGTGTGCCTCGGTTCGGGACCGCTTAACCACCTCCGTTTACTCCGGTTTTTGGCGTGCATCTTATTTGCTCCCTTTTGAGGGACACTGTGGCTCGAAAAACCAACTTCGTGGTCGAACACCACTTCCGGTGCCTAACAGTCAGTTTTCGGGGCCTCGGGCTGCACGTTTCGGCCCCCGAACGTCCATTTTGCATCGGTTTGAGTTCATTTTTGGCAGGGACCTCTGTTTCATTGTTAGGAAGGTCGTAGAAAGGTGGGAGGCCAGTAATTGTTCTGACAACCAGTTTTATTCCTCCATCGCCCTCTGTCGCCCATTTTTCCCACTTGAAAGCCAATGTTGACCACCATAAGGCCACTTTTTCTTGCCCCAAACCACATATTTGTGTTGTACACACCTAGGAGGCCACCAATATCATATGGCCGGCCAGTAATTGTGTGTGACCCTTTTGAACCCCTCCTAAAAGTGGGCTTTTGTCTCTCCTGGTTTACTTTCTCCAGTTTTTGACCACAAGGTTGTGTTGTGCACACATGGGAGGCCCTCTTTTTGGCATGGCCGGCCATCAATCATGATTGACCCTTTTGACCCTTGGCCGGCCGGCCATGGGGAAGGCCGGCCGGCCACCTAAATCCTAGCAAACTAGCTGGCCTTGATCTTCTCTCCAGGTACATTACAGATATGTATTTTGTTTCCCCCCAGATTGTGTATCCAGGGGGGCTACACTTTTGGGGGGAAACTTGAATCCATTTTCCCCCCTTTTTTCCCACACTTCTGCCTATATATCAGGCCCTCCAGCTCCCATTTGAAGGGTTACAAATTTTGCTCTAAGCCTCCTATATTGTATCTCTCTCTCCCTACACTCCAACCCTTAAAACCTCCCAAACCCTACACCATTTCTACACCACCACATAGCACCACACCACCACCATCCTTTCCAACACTTGGAGCTGATTTTCCAGAGGCAAGGAGCACCTTTTGTGAGAACCCGAATATAAAAATTAAGTAAATAATTAAATAATAATTTTATAAATCTCAAATATTTTATTATGAATCTTTAAGTGCAAATTAAACATTATTAGAGGATCTTTTAATTAATTTTAAACCTAAAATAAATTTATGGTGAAAGTCATTGATTGAGAAGCAAGATTTATTATTAAAACAAAAAAAAAAAAAATAGAGAAGAGGGTGTGACTTGAACTCTAGACCACAAAATTAATAAAATAGATTCTTACCATTTGAATTGCATGTAACTTATATATGTATTTTGTATATTTATCTATCTATTTGACCTAAGTGTGCCCACAACTAGTATAAAATAAAATAAACACAAACCCTAACTCTTGTTATAATTGTTTTCCACAACACTAGCAGCCCTAGCAGCCGTGGGTTTATGAAGAAAAGAGAGGGGTTTTTCAATCATCAAGATTATTGTTGTAGCCAAGAAGGAGAGCTTTGGGTGTGTTGTGCTGTGTGGCTTCCTAGGTTTTCTTCTCTTCTTTCTTTGTTCTTTATCCTAATAATATTGTTATTTAATTCATTGATGGAGAGATTGTAGTTTTTATAAAATAGTCATATGGTTTTGGAGGATTTTAGACAAACTTAAGGTTTTGGTTTGAAATCAAAAGAGGGGTTTTTAAATGGATGTATGGAAAATGGTTGTGAGAATGGAAATGAGGTTAAGTTGTGATAAGATTATTGATTTAGATACTCGGAATATGTTTTGGAAGAAAAGGGAATTTTTCCCTAAACGTTTCAAATATTTATTTTGTATAAATAAATGGAATTGATATTAGAAATGTGAAATTGGATAGATGTTGATATGGTTAGTGGAGTTAGATATGTATTATCACTCACTTAATGAAATTTGAAAAGTTTACCTTTAAGGAATATAACTTATCTATTTAGAAATATCTGTTTTGGGCTATCGGTGGAGGATAGCTATGATTGTTGTAGAAATTGCATAAGAATTAGGCGAGTTGAAACTAATTTCTCATCCATTTGCATTAAGCATTGTTACATATTTAACACATTGAAAATGTATACTATTTTGAGAAAAAATAGTGAATGCCATGGTGAATCTAGGTAGGGAATGTAGTTGTGGTATTAAGTTGGTTTGTGTGTCCTTGGTGAAAGTCTAGAAATTCGTGCGGATAGATACCAAGCCTTCCGGCTAATACAAGTAAAAATGACAATTGGTAGTGCTTGTAGCCTACTTGTAGACATGTCCTACAGATTTCCAGTGTTGTATCCATTGCCCTGTTTTTTTATTGTAAAGGAAATGATTTCATGAATTGTGATACAAACCTAGCATTGCATGGTTTTTGGAAAGAGATATAAAATGTTTTGGCTTGAGCATTGCAAATGCATTCACCTTATAACTCTATTAAGATTCATACACTGTGTTAGAGTATCTTTACTGGACTTTGGCTCACCCTATGTGGAAAACCATAGCTTGGAAGGATTTGGAGCCGCGAGCTTCTTGTTTTGTTTTTGTTGTAATTATCTTGTACAAGTCTAAGGCTTTATTTGTATCAAGTTTAAAATCACTTTTGTTGTAACCAAGTATCATCTTGGAAAGTTGTAGCCGTTAGAGCATTTATTTATCTGCTTAACTTTTATTTCATATCATTAACTTGTGGCACATGCTATAGATTCACGATTAGGACTTATAAATGTGTCGATGCATGTGTTACCTTTGGAATCATATGAATGGAATGATATTATATTCAAAACTATGTTGTTATTTAATAAATATTGTGAGATGGTTTTATTGTTATGTTTTGGAGTTGTTATAGTTGTGGGGTTATTGAAATTTCAGAGATGAAATTCCTTAAAGGGGGGAGGTGATAATGATTCTAGTTTAGACCTGATACGTTTATTGTTTTGGATCCGGGATTCTTATTCTTGAATGGTTGTTCATATGTTTATTCATTTTATTCCTTGTTGAGTTTGGTTGTTGGAGTGTCGTAGTTGCGTTTGGAAAAGGTTGAAAGTTAGCTTTTCAAAAGAGTTGCTGCCTAGAATTTGGCTAGTTCGCTCGAGCGAACTTTCTTGTGCTCGAGCTGTTGAATTATGTCTGTAAAATGTTTGAGAGGGTGTCATTGTGCACTCGAGCGGTAACTTTGCTCACTCAAGCACTCTCACTCATTCTGTCTGTTCACTTGAGCGGTCTGCATATGTATTAGTTCGTAAAAGTCACTTTTTGGATCACATTTTCATTTATTTCCCTCTCTAAACATTTCAAAAACCTAGATCTACTCTATCTCTCTCTAAAACTCACCTTTAAACCTCAAATACACCTTCACCCTTGATCTCTACACCTTTGTCCTTTGGAGAAAAGATAAGTTACATTGAAAACTTCGTTTGAATTTGAGAGGTTTATGTTTTTGTCGACATTGAGTTTTAGGGCTTTGGGGCTTTCTCCTCTTCCAGAGTTGAGGTAGAGATT
>NW_021026525.1:1177670-1194000 GCF_004153795.1 Camellia sinensis
TAAAATTTTATTTTGAATCATAGTAAACTTTACTCTGATTCAGAGTAAAATTGTACTTTCAGAGTAACATTTTACTCTAAATCAGAGTAAAGTTTACTATGATTCAAAGTAAAATTTTACTCTGGTTAAAAACATGTTGATTTGCTTAATGATATAAAATTTTATTTTGAATCATAGTAAACTTTACTCTGATTCAGAGTAAAATTGTACTTTCAGAGTAACATTTTACTCTAAATCAGAGTAAAGTTTACTATGATTCAAAGTAAAATTTTACTCTGGTTAAAAACATGTTGATTTGCTTAATGATATAAAATTTTATTTTGAATCATAGTAAACTTTACTCTGATTCAGAGTAAAATTGTACTTTCAGAGTAACATTTTACTCTAAATCAGAGTAAAGTTTACTATGATTCAAAGTAAAATTTTACTCTGGTTAAAAACATGTTGATTTGCTTAATGATATAAAATTTTATTTTGAATCATAGTAAACTTTACTCTGATTCAGAGTAAAATTGTACTTTCAGAGTAACATTTTACTCTAAATCAGAGTAAAGTTTACTATGATTCAAAGTAAAATTTTACTCTGGTTAAAAACATGTTGATTTGCTTAATGATATAAAATTTTATTTTGAATCATAGTAAACTTTACTCTGATTCAGAGTAAAATTGTACTTTCAGAGTAACATTTTACTCTAAATCAGAGTAAAGTTTACTATGATTCAAAGTAAAATTTTACTCTGGTTAAAAACATGTTGATTTGCTTAATGATATAAAATTTTATTTTGAATCATAGTAAACTTTACTCTGATTCAGAGTAAAATTGTACTTTCAGAGTAACATTTTACTCTAAATCAGAGTAAAGTTTACTATGATTCAAAGTAAAATTTTACTCTGGTTAAAAACATGTTGATTTGCTTAATGATATAAAATTTTATTTTGAATCATAGTAAACTTTACTCTGATTTAGAGTAAAATGTTACTCTGAAAGTACAATTTTACTCTGAATCAGAGTAAAGTTTAGTATGATTCAAAGTAAAATTTTATATTGTTAAACAAATCAACATGTTTTTAACAAGAGTAAAATTTTACTGTTACAAAAAATAAAATACATACTAAATGAATGAACCATAGTCAAATTTTACTCTAAGATCTATTAACAAAAAAAAAAAAACAAGCTAATTGGAAACAACAAGGCGACATCTACAACTCAGATTCATGTTCTCCATATCTATTACAATCTGTCTCATTTTCATCAACATCAACACAAGAAAAAAAAAAGAGAGTATCTATTGCAATATATTTCTTCATCATCATCAACAACAACAACAAAAAATGATTTAAACTTACATAATAATAATAATTAAAAAAAAGAACTTGAGAAGATCGAAAATAAACAGATCAAATTTTTGAACAAATCACAACCTTTTATCTATACAAATAGTATGATTGAACACCAAACAAAACTGTGAGACCATATTCGGAAGACCGGAAGCTCCCAAGCACAATCTCCCTTTCCAACTTCTTTTCTTCACTTTTTCCATTGGAGATCACATTGCAACAATCAACCACCATAGGTGGCAGAGGATCTTTAATCTATAATAATTATAGAAAACTTGCTCAAATCCACCATTAATGGAAACAATTTCAAATCTCGAACCCTAAATTCTCGATTTCTTTAGAAATCAACATTCTAATAACAAACCCTAACCCTAGCTCGATTATTTAAAACCCTAATTTCAATAAAATCACAATCAAACATGAAGAACAATACCTTATTATGCATCAAAATTGCGAATAACAAAGGTAAGGAGGAGAGAGAGTAAGTTCTTTACGAGGGCAGTGGGTGAGGTCAGCCGCTCTCGTAGTCGTCGGCCACGGTGGCGGAGAGGCCTGCGAGGTCGTCGGCGTCGATTTTTCTACCAGATTTGGTCACTTCGACCAGATCTCCTTTGAAACCCTAGCCATGGCGTCATCGTCTATGTATAAGCAATAGTTGTATCAGACGAAGCATGAGAGATTGAAATGGTGATTAGGGAAGATTTAGTTGATGGTATAATAGTCTAATAAAATATTTAAATAATAAATTTTGTCCTTTATACATGACTTTATAATTATGAGGGGGTTTTAAAAGTATAATTTTTTTCTTGGTCTTTTTAAGAATAAAAGGAAGATAAGAGGGGTTTATAGCCAAATTTCCCATAATTAATATTAGGACTGACCCAACCTGATCCACACCCGCACGTGTGTGGTTTGAGCCAAGGCTCACTTTGTCTATAACTCCTCCCTTCTACAAACTTAGGATGCCCCTTGAGGCCCAACCAGTTTGTCCAACTAGAGTTTATAAACATATACAAACTTTTTTCAAACGTGGGACAATCCATTTCAAGAAAACCCACAGTTTACTTGTTTAATTGTCCATTCCACGAATTCGAAAACAACGTCAACTTCTCATTCACTCATAAATGGTTTTGACGAACCATTCGCATTGTGTGACTTGTCATGCGGCAAGGAACACGTCACCTTTTTGGACCCACCCCAAAAGATGTATGGGCCCTACTTAAATTTGGGCTCAAAGTTGGTCCAAAATAAACCTAAAAAAAATCACAATTCCAACATTAATTGCCATTACCTATCAAAGATAGATTTTATGTAAATAGCTTGGGAATTATTTAATAATTAAGAGTCTAGAATTTCAAGAATTCATTAATGGCCTACAAACTTTCAAGTACTTTGCCTTGCAACAACCATATATAGATTAAAAAGTGATTCTATTCATTATAGTTTCCAATTTATATTTGGTAAGGCTTCATTAAAAGATACACTCAATATATAGTTTAATAAATCCACCAACATCATTCAATATATATGCTGATTCTTTAGCTATAAAACCCTAAATCCTACTTTTAGGATAACGCATCCATTTCAAAACTTGATAATTCAAGAAGTTAAAACAACAAAAAGCATGAGGGTTTGGAGTGTGAGGTCAAACATTCACATGCTAATGTTGATCATCACCTTATTGTTGTTGGTTTGTAGCAAGATCACGCCTACTACTATGGCAAGCACCCAACCACCACCATATATTTCAACTGAAGAAACTCATCAACTACCATCGAGATTGGGTTGTTGGGCAGTTGTCAAGAATGCTAAAGGGTGTACAGAAGAGATTCGAAACTCGCTCAAACATAAACATGATGAGTTGGGTACTAGTTGTTGTAAGGTGATTGTAAGATTGACAGATCATTGCTTTAAAGTTGTTTTGAAAACAGATCCATATACAATTTTCTTTGGTCGTGCAATCAAATTATATTGCACCAAAGTTATTGCTAAAAGACCACATTCTCCTCCTAGACACCCACTGCCTCCTAGACAACCTCCGCCTCCTAAAGCCACCTCGCCGAACACCTCTTTCTAGACAACCATCGTCGCAGACAATCTCCTAGACAACTTTTGTCTCCTAAGGCTGTGTTTGGTTTGGAAATTTGTGAAGGAATTTGGAAAGTGAAAGAAAAAAAATTAAGTGAAATGTGAATAAAATACGTACATTTCACATAATTTCATATTCTTTTTTCTTTCTCCTTTTCAAATCTCTCTTGAAGGGGCTAAACGTGAAATGGGTCGGGTCCAAGCCTTGGGCTGGCCCAATCCACTGAAGTCCAAATCCAAGTGGGTTGGATGAGTATTTGGGCAAACCAATTAAGCCCAACTTCATGACCAACAGTCCACCCAAGTCCTCAAGCACTTGGGTCCAACCCGCAGTGGAAAGGCCAGTCCAGCCGTGGTGCTGGCCTAGGCCGAGCTGCGAGACTGAATCTACGGGCCGAACAAAAAATAGGCTGAGCCCATGCAAAGTTACCTGAATGGACAAGCCCATCTCCATGAGTGATCTTGTAAAAGGCTGAGACAAGGCATAATGATGCCGAGCTGAGGAACATCGGTACCGAGCTGAGGAAACCTCGCAAGGAAATGTGAAAGCTATGAACGTGTGCATGTGTAGGTTGCCACCTCAGCTGGTCCCCTACACCTAGAATCACGGAAGTTGTTGAGCCAAAAGAATGTTGTTTGTTATCAGCATGACTACAATGAGTATATGCATTTATTGGCAACTAACAAGTGGTCCCTCACCATGAGCAATGCCAAAAGGACACCTGGCAGCATCCAAGCTCCGTGAATCCACCTTAAGAAGCAAGCAAGGAACAACATATATATACGACATGAACTTCACATTGAAGGTAACTGAATAGAACTGAACTATTCCAAGCAAAACCATACTCAACTCCCTTCTCCGATCACTAATTCCCACACCGGAGGGGTCATCCGGCCAACCCCGGCCGGGTAGCTCTAACGGTGCCTCTTGTCGTAGGAACTTCAGTCCCTGGATAGTCCAACCGAGTGTGGAGCCCCAATCTACTTTCATCTAGTGCGGAATCCGGTATGCACAATTGGTGCGGTGAGCGTGGACACTTCATCTTTGAGCTTTGCACTCAGTTTCGGCGATGGGGATTGAGGACGTTCCGCCTTCAACACATACTCCACAGACGGAGAAGACGAAGGATAAAGGTTTGGCACTTCCAACAGTCCCGGAGGAACAAACTGGAAACAATAATCGAACCCCTGGATCCGTCGAGCACCGAATACCCTTCCCTGGAGGCTCCTCTCATCACTTTCTTCTGGAAAAGGATTATAGAGATTGCATCATAGACTCTATGGGGATGGAGATAGAGGAGTTGAAAGCCCAACTTAAGAGAGTGCTGGGAGATCCAACAGAAAAGAAGACGAAAGCGGAGCCCTCCCGTTTGCGACGAAGGAGCTCATCCAGAGAGCCACCAGTGAAGAAATTCCCCAGGAATGAGTCTGGGCAACAAAGCCAGCTTATCCTGGTACAGAGTGAGGCAGCAAGCAGTCACACCCGTGGGTCACGCCGGAAAAGGGCCAAGAGGCAGAAGACCGTTAGTCAACAGACCAAATATCCTCCTCAAGACCTTCGTACTTGGTTGATTGGCAATAGGCAGAATGAACAACATCGGGATTATCTGGACCGTACTGTTCACCAGAGGGAACATTGAGCGCTGGACAGGCTCGTCGCTTCGCCATTCTCCCCGGAGATCGAGACCATGAGACCTCCAAAGAAATTCACCCCACCAAAGTTCACTTCATACGACGGGAAGTCGGACCCGCTGACACATATTAGCCACTATAAACAGATGATGTCCCTATGGAACCGAGATGAGGCACTGATGTGTAAAGTCTTCCCATCCAGCTTGGGAGAAACCAGACTTCGATGGTTCGATCGTCTCCCCGCTGGATCGATCCATAGCTGGAAGCAGCTCTCCAAAGAGTTCCTAGCCAGGTTTGTCTCCAACACTAAGATCCCAAAGGAACCGGATACACTGTTCGGCCTCCGAAAAGAGCAGGAGGAAACACTGCGTAATTATGCTAGGAGGTACTGGGAAGAATATAATGACCTGGAGGAAAATGTGTGCAGCGAGCAGATGGCCGTTATGTCCTTCAAACATGGTCTGCGCCCGGAAAGTAAGCTAAGACAATCACTTACCAAGCGCCCGGCCACAACTTTGAAAGACTTGTGCGCCAGGATTGAGCAGTACGCTCGTCTCGAAGACGATCAGATCCCCATCGAGGTAGCGTCAGCAGAATAAACAACTCAGCATAAAAAGAGAACAAATCGAGGAGAACACCGAGGGATTGCAGTAAATGAGGTGAATAGGTCCAAATCCCATGAAGCCGTTGTGACTGTATTCAAAGAGCCAATCTATCGAATCCTAGAAAAAATCAAGAGAGAGCCCTTCTTTGTTTAGCCGCTGAAAATGTTGGGAGATCCAGCTCGGCGCAATCAGAAACTCAGATGCACCTACCACCAAGACAGGGGGCACATGACTCAGAACTGCAGGGCACTAAAGCAACACTTGGAAGACCTAGTGGCAGCTGGACACCTAAGGGATTACATTGATCAGGATAAAGAAATGACCGAACCAGGGAACCCACCACTAGAAGCAAACATTGAGCATCCACCTCGACTGATAATAAAATCGAGGTAGCGTCAGCAGAATAAACAACTCAGCATAAGAAGAGAACAAATCGAGGAGAACACCGAGGGATTGCAGTACATGAGGTGGATAAGTCCAAATCCCATGAAGCCGTTGTGACTGTATTCAAAGAGCCAATCTATCGAATTCTGAAAAAGATCAAGAGAGAGCCATTCTTTGTTTGGCCGCCGAAAATGTTAGGAGATCCAGCTCGGCGCAATCAGAAGCTCAGATGCACTTACCACCAAGACAGGGGGCACATGACTCAGAACTGCATGGCACTAAAGCAACACTTGGAAGACCTAGTGGCAGCTGGACACCTAAGGGATTACATTGATCAGGATAAAGAAATGACCGAACCAGGGAACCCACCACTAGAAGCAAACATTGAGCATCCACCTCGACTGATAATAAATGTGATCCACGGGACAGCGATTCAGGAATCTGAGAAGGCACTGAAGGAAGAGATTGTTAAGGCTGTGCAAATTCAGCGGGTCATGTCAGTGGAGCCTGCATCAAAAAAGGTACGTACAGTACCTAAATCCCCCTTGTGCACAGTTTCATTTACTAGCAAAGATTTAGAAGGCATACATTACCCACATACTGATGCATTAATTATAACTGTGGGAATTGGGAAATGATTTGACGTAAAATGAGTCCTAGTAGATCAGGGCAGTGCAGCAGACATACTGTATTACGATTTATTCAGAAAGCTTGGTCTCTTCGAGCAGCACCTCACCCCAGCGGCACCCCCGTTGGTCGGTTTTAATTCACAGCCAGAATGGCCGCTTGGTAGAATAGTGTTGCCAGTCGTGGCGGGGACAAAAACCCACCAGATAGAGTTCTTGGTTATTAATACACCATTCCCTTACAATGCCATACTTGGCCGTTTGTGGATTCATTGAATGGAAGCAGTCCCTTCAACCTATCACCAGCTCATCCGTTTCCCAACGGAACACAGAGTAGAGCAGATTTCAGGGGATCAAGTTGCGTCCAAACATTGCTTCATGGCAGCATTAAAGGCAAAACAGCTCTGCAATCAGGTACAGACGGTAGAAGTGACCGAACAGCCAGTCTTGGAAGATGTAGGGGAACCCCAGAGGAAAAGATAGTAGAGGATTTTGAGAAAGTCCTGGTAAAAGAAGACGACCCAGAGAAGTGCTTCCTTATCGGTACCTCGCTAGGTACTGATGAGAAACTTCAGCTGATGGAACTGCTGAGGAAAAATATGGAGGTATTCGCATGGTCAGCATATGATACTCCAGGGTTGGACCCAGAATTTGCTTGCCACAAGCTCAACATCAACCCTTCAGCTCGGCCCATTGTGCAAAAAATTCGGAGATCGTCAGTCGAGCACACCGAAACAGTAATTGCCGAAGTCGAAAAACTCCTGGCTTCAGGAGCAATCAGGGAAGTTCAGTACCAGCAATGGCCGTCCAACACGGTTGTAGTCAAGAAAAAGAACAGAAAATGGAGAGTTTGTGTTGATTTCACTTGCTTGAACAAAGCCTGCCCTAAAGATAGCTTTTCGCTGCCTCGCATTGATCAACTAGTGGACTCAGCAGCAGGGCATGAGCGCATGAGCTTTCTGGACGCTTATAGCGGTTATCATCAGATACCACTGTTCGGTCCGGATCAAGAAAAGATAGCATTTATCACTCCAAGGGGAACTTACTGCTACAAAGTAATGCCATTCGGCCTCAAGAACGCCGGGGCAACCTACCAGCGAATGATTACAGGAATGTTCAAGGACCAACTAGGAAAAAACCATGGAAGCATATATAGACGATATGGTAGTAAAAAGCAAGTTCGCTACAGACCATCTTGCAGACTTGAGAGAAGTTTTTGGCATGCTGAAAAACCACCAGCTTCGCCTCAATGCCTCGAAATGCGCCTTCGGAGTAGGAACAAGGAAGTTCTTGGGATACATGGTCACTCACAGGGGAATTGAAGCGAATCCGGATCAGATCAGAGCAATACAGGATCTTGAAGTACCAACAAAGGCTAAGGAACTGTAGAAACTAGCCGGAATGACGGCCACACTGAATCAGTTTATTAGCAAATCCTCAGATCGGATGAAGCCTTTCTTTCAGCTTTTGAGAAAAAAGGTAGCATTTGAATGTAGTAGCGAATGTACCGAAGCACTGCAGAGTCTTAAAAGATACCTCAGAACACCTCCTCTACTGTCTACTCCAGAGCCGGGAGAAGAGCTGTACCTCTATCTAGCAGTCTCAGATCATGCCGTGAGCACAGTGTTAGTTCGAGAAGTTGACAAGGAACAGAGGCTTGTCTATTATGTCAGCAAGACTTTACTAGATGCCGAGACACGGTATCTACCGTTAGAAAAGTTAGCATACGCGCTGCTTATCGCCTCAAGAAAGCTGCAACATTACTTCCAGGGGCATACCATTAATGTCCTCACTGAATTTCCCCTCAGATATTCAGCCGAGTCGATTTCTCTGGCAGAACAGCAAAGTGGGCGGTAGAACTTGGTGAGTTTGACATTCGGTATCACCCTAGGACAACGATCAAGGCCCAGGTCTTAGCGGATTTTGTCGTTGAATTTGCTACAACCTAGAGTACCGAACCGAGGGATCCAAGTTCGACACAGGTGCCATGCACCACCGAACAAGGAAAGCCCTGCGCTTCGGAAGCCTGGAAACTCTTTATTAGAAACATTTGGCAGCTCTATGTTGATAAATCGTCCAATAACCGAGGCTCGGGGGCATGAGTAGTACTTATTTCACCAGAAGGGTTTATCTGGGAACAGGCTCTCAAACTCGGTTAGAAGGCTTCAAATAACGAGGCTGAGTACGAAGCGTTATTGGCTGGCTTACGTAGCGCCGAACATTTCAGTGTAGAATAATTTCTTGTTTTCAACGATTCACAACTAGTGGTCAACCAGCTTTCTGGGGTCTATGAAACACGAGATAAAAGAATGGCTGTGTACGCAGGCAAGGCCAAGGACCTGCTCAGAAAATTTCAATCCATACGAGTAAAATGAATCAGTCGGGACAAAAACGGCCGCGTCGATGCTCTGGCATGCCTCGGCTCATCAGTGGATACAAAGGATGCCAGAAGAGTTTGGGTTGAGTTTGTGCCAGAACCAAGTATTGCATCTCTAGTCCTCTGCAACAACTTAGAGCCGTGCTGGATGGATCCAATATTTGTTTTTCTGAAATCTGGTACACTCCCCGAAGACAAAAGGGAAACTAACAAGGTCAGACACAAGTCAGCTCGGTTCTGGATCTCACCATCTGGGAAGCTTTACAGACGCTTCTATCTTGGCCCCTACCTCCTATGTGTACATCCAAATCTCATCGAGAATGTTCTCTACGAAATTCACGATGGGATTTGTGGATGCCACATTGGCAGAAGGTCACTGGCACACCGAGCCCTCACTCACGGGTATTGGTGGCCACGGATGCAAAAAGATGCACAACAATACATACAGAAGTGTGAAAAATGTCAGAGATTTGCTCCGCTCATCCATCAACCAGCCAAAACTCTCACTCCACTCACCAGCCCATGGCCCTTTGCGCAATGGGGTCTGGATATTGTAGGACCATTGGCGTGAGGCACTGGGAACAGGCGATTCTTCATTGCTGCAACCGACTATTTCACTAAGTGGGTTGAAGTTGAGGCATTGGCCAATATCAAAGAAGCAGATACAAAGCGGTTTGTTATGAGAAATGTGGTGGTGCGTTTCGGCATCCCGCGGGTACTGATTGCGGATAATGGAACACAGTTCGATGGAAAGATCTTTAGAAAGTTTTGCGCCGACCTCAGGATTGAGTACAGGAACTCTTCTCCAGGGTACCCGCAAAGCAATGGACAGGCAGAGGCGTCAAACAAGACCATCATCAATGGAGGCAAGAAACAGCTTGAGCATGCCAAAGGGAAATGGGTTGAAGAGTTACCCCACGTGCTATGGGCATGCCGAACCACTGCACGGCGCTCAACAGGGGAAACACCTTACTCCCTAACTTATGGAATGGAGGCCGTCATCCCACTCGAAGTTGACCTCCCAACCCTTTGATCTGAACTGTTTGAGAACACCAGTAATGAGGAAGCTATTGCACAAGCACTGGATATGGCAGAGGGCCGAAGAGAGATAGCGCTGATTAGACTTGTAGCGTATCAGCAGCGGCTCATCAAGAGTTACAACCAAAAGGTTTTCCCAAGGCAATTTATACCAGGAGAACTGGTCTTAAGGAAAGTTATGGATCACAAAAGGGTGCCTGGCGAGGGCAAACTTGGGCCAAACTGGGAAGGTCCCTACAGAGTCATAATCGTCGTTGGAAATGGAGCCTACTACCTCGAGGATTTGAGTGACAGAGCTATACTTCGGCCCTGGAATGTAGCAAATCTCAAGAAATACTATCAATAAGATGGTCCCACTTTCTTTATCAGATTGTAAAGACACTTTTCTCAAATTTATCAAATTCTTGTAATTAGCATTGATGTTTATCAAACGAAATTAGCTTTGGTTCTTACCAAACGGAAATAACTTTGATGTTTATCAAACGGAATTAGCTTTGGTTCTTACCAAATGGAAATAGCTTTGATGTTTATCAAACGGAAATAGCTTTGATGTTTATCAAACGGAATTAGCTTTGGTACTTCCCAAACGGAATCAGCTTTGGCCTTAACCCAAACGGACTTAGTTTCAGAACGACTGAATGAAATTTAAATTTGGTTAGCACTCAAACATGTTAAGTGGTATTGCTTGGTGGAATTATGTTTGGCAACTAAATTGGACTTTAGCCAAATGGAATTGCTTGGTGGAAACCACACAAATATATCTTAAGTAAACATCTCTATTTAGCCAAGTGGAATTACTTGGTGGAAACCGCACTAATGTATCTTAAGTAAACATCTCTATTTAGCCAAGTAGAGTTGCTTGGTGGAAACCACGCTGACATATCTTAAGTAAACATCTTTGCATCCATAGAGCTTCTTAAGTATCAACACGTCAACATGTCAGTACTGACGCGAACAAACAAAGTTGGAACAAACTTGGCCAAGTTCAGCCCAGAGCAGGCCTCCAGCAGTAGTCTTACTTAACTCCAGCTGGGGGCAAACGATTGTTTTTTCAAACCAAGCTGGACCTGAGTAAGACACCTTTTCATGCCTTTACTCCGTTTAGACGCTCTTATGCTATCAAAGTTGAAACAGACTTCAGCAGTTTTACCTCAGAGCATAATCTTCAACGCCGGTCTTACTTAGCTCCAGGTGGGAGCAAACAATTGTTTTCTTTCAAAACCAACCTGGACCTAAGTAAGACCCACTTACGAACTCCAGCACCGCCATACCACATATCCGTTAGCCACACCGAGCACAAGTTCGGCCCTAAGGTCCCAACAGTGCTCGGTCGGGAGCAAACAGTACAGTTCTACACCAAGCATCAGTTCGGCCCTGAGGCCCCAACAACGCTCGGCTGGGGGCAAGCAGTACAGAATTAGACAGAACATTTATTTAAAGGCAATACAGAACCAGACCGAGCATCTATTCGGCCCCGTGGTCCCAACAGTGCTCGGCCGGGACAGGCAGTATAGGAAACATTCAAACATAGAAGCCAAACAACATCAGATTGCAAGTTCAAAAAGAAAATTCTATCATCTAACAAAAGGCACAGATGGCCTCATAACTAGTAGCAAAGAAAAGAAAAATTGTCTTGGCAAATGTAGAAAGAAAACTCGTCATGGAGACTGAGCCACAGTACATCAAAGCAAAAAAAGTTCAAATTCTTTCAACATCAATTTTCATCAATAGCGGGTAACTCAGGAGCAGCATCAGCAATTTTGTCCAGGCCATCTGCGGGAGGAAAAGTAGAGGAAGCTCCAACTTCCTAAGAAGTAGAAGCCTCCTTAACCACATCTCCCGTGGCTTCAGTCTCTGGTGCTTCAATCCCTTCAACATCCACCGTTTCAGCGGTAACATTCTTGTCCTAGGTCTTGTTTGCGGAATCAGCTTCTGGGGAAACTTCGGCCGGTAGAACAGCAGGGGTGGAAACAGTCTTCAAACCCAAGGATCTCGAAGGAACGGGGACATCCTGAAACAGGGAAGAGCCTTCAGGAACCAGCGCAGCAGCCAAGGCACTTGTCCAACCCTTCACAAAGAGCTTATCTCACAGCACTAGCACCTCTTCCTTATAGGCAGCCTCAGCTTCGTTCCAACCCTGTTGCCAGTGTTTGGCTTCCAACGCAGAGCGCTCGGCAGCCATCACAGCAATAACAGCCTCCAGTTCGGCTACTTTCCCCTCGAGTTGAGCCTGTGTCCCGATAGCAGCCTCCTTCGATTTTTCAGCTGAAGCGACAATCTTGTTTAAACGAAATGCTTCCCTCTCCGCAGTTCGGCGTCCCTCTTTCTCTGTCTCCAAGCTTACCGTCAGTCTTTCAGCGTTCATTGCGGCCTCCAGCACGGCCCTTTCTAGCTCTTCAGCACGAGTAATAGACAGATGCATTCTCTGGATACACTGCAAAGGACAACGAAGAACTAAGAAAAAGGAAGACAGCAATGCAACAGTAAAGACAAGTAAAACAGGAAACACTTACAGCGGTCGTCATCTGAAGGGTCCCTTTCAAGATAGGAATATCACGGGGCCCATTGTGGTCGGCCATATCAACCGGCATCAACAAAAACTTAGTCAAATCAAAAGTAAAATCTTGTGAAGCGATAACTGAATTAGAAGTGGAAATAGGCCTGCCTTCATGCAATATTGGCGGCTCCCATTTCTTAAAAGCATCATCCTCAGCAGGATCCTTAGAAGCTTCCCCCACCACTGCCTTGCCAGCCTTTCTTCTCATTTTTTTTGCTCGCGCAGCGACTGAAGCTAAGGGCTCGGCAGCAGTCGCAGGGGTTCCAGAAGCTCTAACCTCCATCTTCACCTCCATGAGGCTCTTCACCTTGGTCTTCTCCAGAGGGGTTCGCAAAGCATCTGAGGCTCCGAAGGCCTCTGCCTCTAAATCCACCAACACCCTTCTCTTCGCTACAGACCCGCTCCCTGCGAAACTGGAGGCAGGGGAAGGCACTCTTTCGGAAAGTGCACCCTGACTCCTGCGACGACTTGTGACCAAAGGAGTGAGAGATATGTCAGTCTTGGTATCGAAATCCAGAATGGCAGCATCGAGCCTCGCCTTCTTTGGAATAACGGAGCGATAAGTAGACTGGTAGTCCAATAACTCAGGTGCAGATCTCTTTTTATACCTCAAGGCAGCTTTTATGGCTTCAGTATTCTCTCGGTTCGGCCTTCATTGGAAACGAGAGGACTCTGTAAAAAAGAAAGGACACATCAGAGCAATACCCAAAATAATGTAAGGATTACAAAAGGCATTAGAAGGGAAGACCCGAACCTGGGTAGTCGTCTTTCTGAGGCATCCGCTCAGACTGAAACTCAGTACCGGCGGGGAACTCCCAGTTTCCACCGACTTGAAGGAAATCATCATTGTGTTTATCCGAATCAGGTAACCCGGTAACCAAATGGCAATCAAATGAGCGAACACGCAAATAATATGTGCTGTGGTCTTTGTTATGAGAAAGAGTATAACAACCTAAGATATCCCATATGTCAAGGTTCAAACCCAATTGTTTATTGAGGGCAGAGACACAGCAAACAACACGGAAAAGGTTCACAGATACTTGCATTGGGGTTAGCTGGACTTGATGCAGAAACCGGCGTACCAACGGGTCAAGAGGAAATCGAACCCCTCTCTCGACTATGGCCGCGATGGAAAAAACAACGGTATTCCTCGTGCCCATACGCTTGGCGTCTACTTTCGCCAACGAGAGGGTAATGTCGTTGGGAATATTATAGTCCAGGCGGAACATAGCCATGGCCTCAGGGGTATCAACCAGTGAACGAAATTTCCCCATTCAACAAACCTAATGGGACAGAGGTAGGACTCAGATAACAGAGTATGGAATACAGACAGCGAGTAGACCAAACAAGATGATTAAGGCAAAAAGAGGCAAAAGAAGAAGAGTCGTAAGAGGACTTACAGAGATTAGAACAGTGGTAGCAGAGCAAGATCAGCAGTGAAAAAGTCTGAGCAGAGCACCAACGAGACTGGTTCAAAGGACTGGAAAGAGTCCTTTCTCTCTCTTTGAAACTCTCTAGAGGAACGAAAAAGCAGATGAAGGGATTTGTATTGACAGCCAGAGCATTAATTGCACTAGCCGGCGCGCAGGTACACGGAGCACGACCTTCAGTATGGGATCAACGCACTATCTTTACACACCAATCTCATATCGCCCCGTGTCATTATGAAAGGACGCATGCAGGAATTGCGTGTCAGGATTGAACCGTCACCATGGCCGAGTTGAGGAAAACCGAAACGACGCGACGCTTGGGAAGCAGAACAATAGCTTCCCCTAAGGGGAACCTTAGCGCGAGCTAGGGGGCAAATGAAGGGGCTAAACGTGAAATGGGTCGGGTCCAAGCCTTGGGTCGGCCCAATCCACTGAAGTCCAAATCCAAGTGGGTTGGATGAGTATTTGGGCAAGCCAATTAAGCTCAACTTCATGACCAACAGTCCACCCAAGTCCTCAAGCACTTGGGTCCAACCAGTAATGGAAAGGCCAGTCCAGCCGTGGTGCTGGGTTGGGCCGAGCTGCGAGACTGAATCTACGGGCCGAACAGAAAATAGGCCGAGCCCATGCAAAGTTACCTGAATGGACAAGCCCATCTCCATGAGTGATCCTGTAAAAGGCCGAGACAAGGCATAATGATGCCGAGTTGAGGAACATCGGTACCGAGCTGAGGAAACCTCGCAAGGAAACGTGGAAGCTGTGAACGTGTGCATGTGCAGGTTGCCACCTCAGCTGGTCCCCTACACCTACAATCATGGAAGTTGTTGAGCCAAAGGAATGTGGTTTGTTATCAGCATGACTACAATGAGTATATGCATTTATTGGCAACTAACAGGTAGTCCCCCACCATGAGCAATGCCAAAAGGACACCTGGCAGCATCCAAGCTCCATGAATCCACCTTGAGAAGCAAGCAAGGAACAACATATATATAGGACATGAACTTCACATTGAAGGTAACTGAATAGAACTGAACTATTCCAAGCAAAACCATACTCAACTCCTTTCTCCGATCACTAATTCCCACACCGGAGGGGTCATCCGGCCAACCCCGGCCGGATAGCTCTAACGGTGCCTCTTGTCGCAGGAACTTCAGTCCCTGGATAGTCCAACCGAGTGCGGAGTCCCGATCCACTTTCATCTAGTGTGGAATCCGGTACGCACATCTCTCTAAATCTCCCAATCAAACACAGTCTAATAAACCTCGCAAACGATCCCCTTCTCTTCTCCTAATGATGTTTACGTTGATCTCCAACACCATTAATTGTGAACTTGCATAAAATGATTAAATGTGTTCCCTTTTGTAGATCTAATCTCACTCTATGAATGATTAATAGAATAAGTTATTACAATGTAGGAGTTTTCTTAAATGTGCAAGTGCACACCATGTGCCACTTACACAAAAAGTGTAAGTGTAAGGTGTAAGTATAAGTATAAGGTGTAAGTGTAAGGTGTAAGTGTAAGGTGTAAGGTGTAAGTGGGTTGCACATGGTGTGCAACCTCAAAAAAGGTGTAAGTGTAAGGTTTAATTTTTTACAAAAGGTGTAAGTGTAAGGTGTAAGTGTAAGGTATAAGGTGTAAGGTGTAAGTTGCACACCATAACCAAACCCAACAAGTTTTTGTTTTACAACTTGAATTTAAAAAAAGTTTTGAAATATATGTTGTGAAAATCAAAGAAGTTTTAGATTTTCAATTTTGTAAAAATAATTCAAAATTCAACCAAATGGACTCAAGCTTTTTTATTACTTCAATGAAGACGTTTGTGAGTTAAATGTATATTAACCTAATCCCTAATTGTAGTGACTGAACTAACAAAGAGAAAAGGGGTTGTCGCGTGCCACCATCGTAATGACTTTTTTCTCCAAATGACACATTTTAAGTTTTTTTTTTTATTTATTATTATTTAAAAAAAGGCAAATTATCAACAGTTTTTGAGGTTTGACTAAAATACAGATTCACCTCTGAAATTTGAGAAATTACATCCCGTCCTCTGAAATTTATATTTGCATAACAAATTGACCCTTGAAGTTTATATTTGCATAACAAATTACCTCCTTATTTGTTGTGCAAATATAAACCTCACGAGGCAATTTGTTATTTTCCAAACCTTATAAGAGAATCTATATTTTAGTCAAACCTCGAGAGAGGTGTTGATAATTTGCCAAAAAAAAAAAAAAAATCCTACTTTATTCAAAAG
>NW_021026525.1:1202479-1237650 GCF_004153795.1 Camellia sinensis
TAAAATTTAAAAAAAAAAAAAAAAAAAAAAAAAAAAAAAAAAAAAAATCACATTTATTAGATGATGCATCTGACACTTAATAGTCGGACCCAACACTCAGCCAGATCAATGCTTGATTTAATCTAAAACTTCAATAGCCAAACCATCTAAAACCATGCAGAGAATCTGTTTGATAACAGGCTCCAGACCATCATTAAACCTTTTTGACATTTTCAGAAATCACCGCTCAACTGCTAGAAATATTTTCTACATACCCGCCACCCCCGCCCCCCTCTCTCCTCTTCCTCACACCACCACCCACTGCCCAATCACTTTGCCACCCACAATCCCAAATTTCAATCAAAATCCAATTCAGAAAAAGCATCTATGTAAGCCATGGCTTTTTGAGTGATGCTTTTAGTGAGAATAGTAGGGGGTGAGAGTTGACCATCCCCAAATACCACCCGACACATCCAATGATGCAATCAGGCATGAGGATTTGATTGTTGTTGGTGGCGATCAAAGCTCTGACCAAGTCGTTGAACAAATGTCAGTCAGTGCAGCAAGCTGTGGATGGAGGGATAGTTTTTGCAGCCATTTCCCAAGAAATCAGTACTCATCTTCACTCTCTAGACTCTCTCTGAGCTTTTTGTTGGTGTGGGTGGGGAAGTTATGGTGGTAGAAAGTGAGACTACTTACAAGGGATATATATATATCATATATGGGTCTAGCAGAGGAAGATGAGGGTATTTGGGTAAATTTATTACAGGTGTCCTTAATGAATGTTAACGGTACACTTTGGTCCACAAACCACAATAAGTGATTTGCTTATTTCCAAATGACAAGAGCGATCAGGAAACCGTGTCTAAGCTCCATGGCTAATCTGCACCATACGCACATGGATCAAACTACAAGAGGGTAGAGTGAAATTTGCCCCATTTTTTGTAATGTGTCATGTGTCCAAGCAATGGACATGTGTGTTCCTCAAGTGACCAAAGTATGTCCAGGCCTAAATGAATTTAAAAAATAACAGGACATGTGTAGACATGTGTCGGGAAGTGTCTAATGAGCGTAGGTGCCCAACATGTGTCCAACACGGACACACCACCTTAAAAGTCTCCACGCTTCTTAGCTTAAGATCAAATGGGTATTGTTACCATAAGTGACGCAGAAACATAAAACATTATGCGAAACAGAAATGAGAAATGCCAGAATACAAATAGAAACAAAAAGCAATAATTATACAAGTTAAAATGGAAATTCATAGAAGAATTTCAATAAAAAATAGAGAATGCTAGAGAAAAGCAGGTGGTAATCTTTAAGCATAAATAAACAATTGTGTAAGGAATTATGTATTTATTAGTTACTACTAAACAATGGCTTTAAGAGAATAAAAAAAGAAAAAAAAGAATTAACAGAAAATGTCTTCCATTAGTTTCCCCAATATCCCAAGTGATTCTAAAAAAAACCCTAGATTCCCAAGAGTTTCTTGCTTGCTTAATTTATAAATAAATTGAGAGAGAAGGAAGGTTTAGAAAACATTTGTGAAACCATTTTCAGTGGTTTCCCCTAATTTTTCTAAAAAATTTCATTCCCGACTAAAGAAAAAAGATTTCCCCCATTAAAATAAGTTTTGGAGCAAGTACAATTTACCAAAGCAAGCTCAAAATGTGGATATAGGTTTGTAAACATACCATGAGTTTAGCAATAGCATCAGCTAGGCGGTCATGAAGAACAGCTACTAATTCAACGAGAGCCTCGCTGGAAGCAGGAACATATCTGACAACCAAATCTGTGGCCGAGACGGCATTCTTTGTCTCATGAGTACTCAGCATATCCCAACAGTGAGCTATCTCATGATGCAAAATAGGAACGGCAACTTTTTCCACCAGTTGAGGAACAAGGTTAGCATCAGCATCATCAGGGCTGATGTCATTTTCATCCTCAATACCATAGTTGTAAAGCAGCAAATGCCTGAACATTGCGAAATGTACAGAGACTAGTTATCAAAGGACCAAAAGGAAACCAGAAGCAACATATATTTGGTTTCCACGGACTCTTCTAAATGTATGAAGAGTCAAGCATGACCGTCAGGCAAGGTTATGGGAAATGTCCCTCACATGTCCATAATACTACAAAAACTCATTTATTATGTGACATAATTGCTTCAAAATAAGTAGGTGTATGCTTTGATGCTCTACATTACATTTAAAAAAAAAAAAAAAAAAAAAAAAAAAAAAAAAAAAAAATCACATTTATTAGATGATGCATCTGACACTTAATAGTCGGACCCAACACTCAGCCAGATCAATGCTTGATTTAATCTAAAACTTCAATAGCCAAACCATCTAAAACCATGCAGAGAATCTGTTTGATAACAGGCTCCAGACCATCATTAAACCTTTTTGACATTTTCAGAAATCACCGCTCAACTGCTAGAAATATTTTCTACATGCTTAAGAAACTTGAGCAAAGGCTACATACCAGTTCATGTTAATAAAATCTATATCTTCATGAAGTGGGTCCCACTTTAGAAGTTCCAATCTTACATATGGAGAGAAGATAGCAGGAACACTAAGTGACATATAAGCATCGCGGTAGCTTAATGGATAATCCTTCTTCCATCTTTCAAACTTTTCCATAACCACTGAAAGTTGAGAATATTCCTCAGCTGCATCACTGAAAACCTGTTCAGCAGTCTGAAGCAACAAATCACGGTTTGACTGGTACGCAGCAGTCTCACTATCGCTCTCATCAGTGCTTGATTCTCCTTCTATTCGCTGAAAGGGAACATCACTTTCCATGGATGATCGTCTCTTATCATCTGATCGAGCTTTCCTTCTTCGTCGTCCATCAGCCCTTCGTGTCATATCCATTCGTTTCTGTAGGTTTATATCTCTACCAAATTCATCTAGCTTCACAGGAAGATTTCTTTGTTCTTTTGTGGTGGCAGATGCGACCTGAGCTGCACTTGTGGCCCTTTCAATCATTGTGGCACTGCCGCCACCTTTACCGAATATTGACATTGCTGCATTTACAGCTGCTTCTATTTCAATCATTTCATCTTCATTATCAGCAGCTCTTCTTTCTGAGATTGCTGCTGCGCGTTCTTCGTTAAGTTTCTGCATCTGCTCTTCAAGTTCCTCTATTAAATGAGCTTTATGCTGCAAGAATAAAACTACCAATTGATTAGAAAAGGTCATGAAGCAAGACCCCTTCAAGGGCTTTGCAAAAGCATTTAAAGAAGAAGAAACTGCAACTATTACAGCAAGAAAATCAAAACACTAGAAACAGGCTTTAAAAGCATGTCAACTGTCAGCACTTACAAATGCTTCATATGGCAAGCCAAAGAAGTGACACATGAACCAATCATTGGTTAGCCTAATTAATGCACTCTATGACTTAGACTCAAGCCATGGCACCAAGGGACTATGCTTGGGAACTACTCAGCTAAGGTGACGATCTTCACTTGAGCAAGGGCACTCTAAGGCATTTCCAAGGCGTGGTCGCTCAATACCCCCCGGTTGATGCAATGATTCTCTGCTCAGTAGTTGCATGTTTAGCACCTTCCCGACTCAACCGATTGATTCTCCTCCAAGGCATGACCTGTTGAAGCATGTGTGAAGGAAAGAGTCCCACATCGAATAAAGAGTATAAATAAGTGGGTCTTAATATACGTTGGATGGCCTCTCCACTTACATGCTTAAACTTTTAAGTGAGTATGAGTTCAAAACAATGAGCACCCTCTCCCCCAGGGCATGACCCCCCAATACATTTGTACCTCTCCAAAGAATGTCTCTCGAGGAGGTGTCAAACATGCTTACTTTCCAGACAAGCATGCCATCTCCACATGAAACATGATTTGGCCCTCTTTTGGTTTGGTTGATTAGAATCCTCCACTCTGAGTTCTCCAAAAAAGGTACCTATCGCTAATATGGCTGCTTTGGTTGTGAGCAGGGCCTAAGGACCCTGCCAGGATTGGTGTCACAGCATGGGCATCCAAGTGACTCCATGACCCATTTGCAGGATGACCAGGCACTTGTGGATTGACAGCTAGAGATGAGAATATGTTAAAATGGTTCATCTCACCCTCCCTCAAGGTAGGCTCCACTTTGACTAGTCCTAGTCAAGAGAGATAGGTCTCCACATGGGGTGAACTTAGAGCCATGATGGCATAAACTTTCTCGTACATAGTGAGCACGCCTAACATGCACGACATCTTTATCAATATTACTTACTGCATTTGTTTGGGGACATGCATGGGATCTCATATCCTCATATCCTCCAACCCACCTATAAATGAGAAGGCTATTCCCTCCACAAATCACTATCAACATAATCATTTCCATCTCTCTCTCGCCTAACATGCACGACACCTTTATCAATATTACATACTGCATTTGTTTGCGGACATGCATGGGATCTCATATCCTCAACTCCTCCAACCCACCTATAAATGAGAAGGCTATTCCCTCCACAAAATGGCATAAACTTTCTCGTACATAGTGAGCACGCCTAACATGCACGACATCTTTATCAATATTACTTACTGCATTTGTTTGGGGACATGCATGGGTGCATGGGATCTCATATCCTCCAACCCACCTATAAATGAGAAGGCTATCCCCTCCACAAATCACTATCAACATCTCTCTCTCTCTCTCTCCCTCCCTCTCTCATATCCTCATATCCTCCAGCCCACCCACCTATAAATGAGAAGGCTATTCCCTCCACAAACCACTCTCTCTCTCTCTCTCTCATATCCTCCAACGCACCCACCTATAAATGAGAAGGCTATTCCCTCCACAAATCACCATCAACATCTCTCTCTCTCTCTCTCATTTGTCCACTCACCAACGATCATCCACTGAACACATGATTTTACTGTTCTGAATTCTACATGACTTTAGGTCAAAATTGAAAAAACCTTGATGAAGTGTCACATCAGCTAAATAACAATGAAATCCTTCATTGGTAAAATTGGAAGCTAACTATCTCTGTTACCAGAAAGGCAAACAACCTCCTACTTTTGAGGATAGTTACGAGACAAAAAAAATTGTAAACCCACCTAACACCCATGTCAATCTCTTGGGTAAAACAGACATAACGTGAAATCAGCTTTAAATATATCAAAATCTCATCAACCAATTTTTCACTCCCACATGACTTACTCTCTAGAATATATTCTCTACATCAAGTAAATGAGAGTGGGAAAAAAAATGAGAGATGATCACACACATTTACTTTTCAAAAATATGTTCTCACACATTGAGTTTGCAATACTTCGGTTATTTCTAAAAATGAATTTAATTTTCATATACTTGTAAGAAACTACTGCCTATCAAACTTGCCCTACAAAGGGACTCGTGAATAGACATGAATGCTTTCTCTGTAATCAAAATTGATATCCAACATCACCATGAAAACTAATGCTGGCAATGTTTAATCCATGCCTATTAAAGCACTAAAAACTTTAATGCCAGAGATTACAGCAATTTTGTAAAAAAATTTGAACACTGGATTCATATTTGATAATGAAAGAAGTTGTTAACAGTACTCTAAAAGAGGAAAACAGAGAAGAAAAAAAAAATGAAAAGGAGACAAAAGAAGTCCCATCTCCACAAGGAGCCTTTTAAAAACCACATACAAATCAATGGAAGAGTTCCAAAAGTAATTCATCAATCAAGAAAAAGCATTCACTAAACTCCAATCTCGTTTACAACAATGCACACTTCCTTTCATAAATGCTAAAGGACCTCATTTATAAATGCCTCAAAAAACTAAAGACCCCACATAAACCTTCTAAAAATTAGCACATTCAATATCATAACTAGATAATTACTCAAATTCCATCAAAATAAAAGGTCCCTAAGAAACTACCAGATTGAATTGACACCTAAGACATTGAATCCAACTTCAATTAACTACTATAACATATAAATCCTAATATAAATAAAAGTGCCTCTAGGAAGACAAAAACTTCTGAAATAAAGAGCCAGACATAACAGTTGCAATAATTGAAGATATATTAATTTTCTCATTGAGCAATCCTAACAAGGACCAAAGCTTATACATATATGTACTGGAAACAAATGCGACAAGTTAGTTCTGTGAAAACGACTTCCCTTCTTGTTAGCCCTGCTTGCAAAGTTTTAAAAAGCAGCCGCAACCGTTACGTAACGGTTGTGGTGGTTTCCGCCACCTATTACGGCCGCTTTTGCAGTGTGATTGAGATTCATAGGTGTATCGGCCGTAGCGGCTGCCGTAGCGGTCGTAACAGTGCCGTAACAACCGTAACAGTTCCGAACTGCTTCTTTTGAAAAAAAACACAAAAAAAAAGCTGAAAATGTGGGAAGAGGGATAGAGAGAAGACGGAAGATAAAGAGAGAACATAGATGAGCAAGAGATAGAGAGAGAGAGAAGAGAGAATATGAAGAACATGTTATTGATTTGTTGAAACTGTAAGACCTATGCTATTCTATTCAGCTGCTATCACTTAACCATTTTGTTTGTGTGTGTCTATCTATATATTATTTGAAAATAATAATAATCATAAGTGTGGTCATTATCTATTTGGCTTGGTTAAAATATATATATATATATATATTTAAGCTCTTACTTATTCTCTTACTTTTGTCATTATTTATCTTATATATAATAGTTAGTGATTGATTTTTTGTATAATATAAAGTCATTAATTATTAAAATAAAATGTAAAAAACTCAGTTTATAGTGATTTAAAAATATGAAATATATTGGATCATACTTAAAAATTTACAAAAATTAATCAATATTTATTTTAAACCCAATAAACATGATCATGGAAAAAAAAATATACGTATCAGTAAGATTTTTTCAAATTGTACGAAAAATAAAAATATTCACGGTTCCGGTTACCGCAACCGTTACGCTACGGCCTTTACACCCCACAACCTTAACCGCGCCACCGCCACCGTTACGGTGACCGCAACCGCTTTTCAAAACCTTGCCTGCATGTATTTAAAAAGATAACCAGTACTAGAAAAAATAAAATAAAATGAAATGAAATAAAAAGACAGCTCTCCATTTGTTGGTAATTTATTGTCTTAAAAGAATCAAACTAGCTACAAAAGGAAGCAACTCATAAATTAGATTTTTTCGTACCTGCAAAAAGTCACATATAACAGAAACAAAGTCACGAAGCTTTTGCATAAAGATGAACTTCTCACCAGCAGCAGATAGAGATTTCTCAAGAGAAGTGATATTCAACAGTGAGGAAGACAAATTTTCATCAGTCTTAGTCAATGATGCCATGGTTCTACCATGAGATTCCTGATAAATAATTAAAAAAAAAGATATTGGTGTGCAAAGTTAGTGTCAACCCATTATTTAAAATGCACACAATTCATTTTTGTATGTACCACCACTAATTGTCTCAAGGTGAAAAGACATGAGATAGATAAATAACAAAAATAGACATGGGATATACAAAACCAGAATCTAAAACCGTTGAATTTAAAGGCATCACTCCAAAAGAACATAACTTAGAAAACAGATGATCAAACAATATTTATCAAGAATAGAAAAGGTTGAAAAAAGTGAATCTCTTTGTTGAATTGATCCCTGCTGAATGAACTAACTGATGCAGACCATGAAAAGATCAAGAGAAAAGACTGGAAAAATTACAAATGAACTTACAATGGAAAGGTATAGGGGATAAGTTTAGTAACACTTGGTGAATAGGGAATCTAAATGCTGTCCCTTAAGCAAAGGGTTTGATGATAAAAAATTTAAGGCAATACCAAGCTGTTCTAGGAAGCTGACTCCAGAGCAGGTATTGGGCGTGTTTGGTCCAGCTTAATTTGAACAGATTATAATTTTTGGCTTCTAAAAAGCTACTACAGAGTGTTTGGTTAAGCTTAAGGCCAACAGCTTCAATTTCTATAAAAAAATTTCTTACATAAATTCGTCCAAAATCAAAAGCGGCTGGGAGCCGCTTCCGCAAGTGGATTATGCGAAGGAGGTGTTGAAATTACTTAAACGCCCTTCATTAATTTGAAGTATTACCAAATTGCCATTATATAAACCACAAAGATCACTATTCATTCTCTGAGAGAGAGAGAGAGAGAGTGTAGCGATTTCCAGCGCCAGAGGCGATTTTCAGCGTTATGAACCAAAGCTCTCTCTCTCTTTCTCTCTCTCTCTCTCCGGCATTGTTCTCTGGTTGTGCTATGAAACCCATCACAACCTGAAACCATCGCGATGCGAAACCCTAGCCTGACAATGGACGGCATGGTGATCAACGGCGTGACAATGCGAAACCCTAACCCTTCTTCTCCTCTCTGGCTTCGCGATCAACCCTAGTGCTCTCTCTCTCTCTCTCTCTCTCTCTCTCTCTCTTCACGATCAACCCTAGCTCTTTCCGTGTTCACTCCGGTTTTGCAAAGGGCTGCTGGCGGTGGGATGAGAAGAGGGAGAAGGAGAAGAAGGGGGCGATCGGCGGTGGCTAGGGTTTGGTATTTGTAATGAATTAATAAATCAAAAAAACTTAACAATTTTTATATTATTAATTGATTTAATTGTAATGAATTAATAATAAATTAAAATTATTAACAATTTTTATATTATTAATTTGTATTATAATGAAAAAAAAATAATCACAATTTTTAATTAATTGATATTGTGCATAATGAAAAAATAAACCACAATTTTTATATTAATTGGCATGTAATTAAAAAAAAATAAAGAAAATGAAATAGGTTAACATTTTTTATATCTAATAAGGGCAAAAAAGACATTACACAACAAAAAAACTATTTTACAACTTATCAAACAAACACTACTCAGTAACTTAAATTTATAATCTAACAGTTATACCAAACAGGTTAACAACTTCTGATTAAATCTATAATATATAATTTATTAAGTTATAAGCTATAATCTATTTTAACAGCCGCACCAAATGCCCCCATTATATGGAGGGACAGGTAGATGGAATTTTTTTATGTGACAGCACAAACTGGATGACAAGGGAGGTGAGGGGTTTTAAATGGCTGAGTTTATGAAAAGATTAAGAAAGCCAGAGCCACGGAAAGAATTTCTCTAGATACATTGGCTTTATAGTGGGCAAAATGGCATTATCTATGACCATTCATCTAGAGTCGACCATGTTGCATAGCTTCTTTTTCTTTTTTTTTCTTTTTTTCTTTTTTTTTTTTTTTTTTTTGACAAGTAAAACCCGAAGTTGTATGGCATAAAAAACAATGCCCGTACACATTCATGTGTATTTGGGAGGAGAAAGATAAGGAGAAAGATTGGGTACACACCTAACCTTTGGCATAGTACACAAAATGATTGCCCTGAGACTTAAACGCATAACCTCAAAGTTATCGGGTCAAGATTTTACCATTGAATGGCATAGCTTGATAAAATTCCATAACCAACCAAGTAGATTGATGTATGGGTTCAAGCCACTAGGTAACCCAATCCAACCCAAAGATCTGACCCCTCTATACATTTTGTTAAAAAAAAAATTATATACTATACAACATACTTGACGTCCTTCAAGTTATTGGTCAAAACACGCCTTAAGGTAATCCTCTATATAATTTGTAATACATTTAAATATTGTACTCTAAGAAGCTCGGACATGACACGGACACAAACATGCAAATTTTTAAAAAATGTAACACACGACATGTTGGGAACACATTCGAAACATATAATTTTATATATTTATTATATGTTATTTTTAAATATTTAAAATGTATATCAAATTTATCAACCTTAGATATGCTATTTTAGTTTAAAAAAATTAAATTTTGAAAAAAATTGCTCTCAGCTTGTCCTTAATGTGTCCCTAGCGTGTCCAGCGTGTTCAGCGTGTTCATGTCCGTGTCCGACATGTGTCAGACACCTATACGTGACCTCCAAAGAGGTGTGCCCGTGTTTCATATATTGTACTAATATACTTGACATTCCTTCAAGTTATTGGTCCAAAACATGTCTTAAGGTAGACTATACAGCTATCAGATCTTTATACAATACTAACACATAGCCTGAGCTACAAGTTTAACTTGAACCAATGTAGTGTTTCTTGATTAATTTGGTTTGGTTATACTAATTACTTGGTTCAGTTCCAAGTCCAAAAAAATAGAAACTGACCAAGGTCCATTTAGTTTTGGGTTTGGCACTACCCCTAAGAGCAAGCATGTGCCTATAGAGATTACGCTAGTTTCATAGAGACCATGATGGAATAGTAACCAATACTATGGGCTAACATAGAGCTAGATTTGCAAGTTTACCCGAACCAAAAGGTTTCCCAATCTAGTTTGGTATGGTTCTACCATTTACTCAATTCAGTTCCAAGTCCAAAAAATGGGAGCCAACTCCATTTTGGTTTTGAATTTGACAGTAACTTGAACCGAACTAACCCACCCCACGCACACCCCTAAGAGCCAGTATGCTTCTATTATAGATTATCCCAGCTTTATAGAGACGGTGGGAACAAAAAATCATTGGAGCAATGCAAAAATGAGAGCTCAAGGCGTGAATCTGTGAAAGGTTGTATGGTACGTGCACCACTGTATACTGACCAAGATGGTTCGCTAACTTCGAAAGGTGATTGGATAGGAAGATTTGGAAAAAATTATTTCCACACACTTACTTATCTCAGTACACATCATTTCTCAATGCACACCCTTATAAATTTGATTAGGTGTTATTTGTCTCATTCCACACATCATATATTCCAATTCTAACCTTAACTCAAATATTGTACACAACTTACTACCCAAACTCACACAATCACTGATTCTGAATTCACCAATTCTGAATTCACTGATTCTGATCTCATTATTGATTCTGAATTCACCAGTTTGATCAATTCACTGATCTCATCACTAATTCTGAATTCTACCCTTTTTCTTCCATTTCCTTTATTGAATTAATAACTGTGATTAAATTCTGTTTATGGGTTTCGCTTTTCTAAGCCATGTATGTGTATGTGTATGTGTATGTGTATGTGTATGTGTAATGTATACACACATGGGTGTGTGCTTCATATGGTTGAACAATAATCCTAGTAAAGTAATTCCAGAAAACCTAACTGCTTTTCTTTATGGTTAATGTAATTGTTGCTGGCCTTGCTCTGAACATCATTCAAGTAAGGTATCTTCATGAAGAAAAAGAAGAAGAAGAGCGAAAGCAGAGAGACAAGGAAGAGGAAGAATGAAAATCGTGTAGAAGAGATTCGCAAGAAACAGGAAGAGAATAGGAACAATTTGTCTCACCGCAATCAACCAGAGAAATTGCAAGTAGAAGTGATTGTGGTTGACAATGAATAACGGAAGATTGACGATTCGAAGAAAAAGGATAAACTTAGGGTGGAGGAAAACCTAACCGGTGGTACAGAACATGGGTTGGAAAAGGAGAAGAATACTCCGATGGTTTTGACCGAAATAGACCGTAGAAAGGAGGGGGTTACGAGCGAGTTCTAGTGGAGTGGCAAATAATGGCGATGAATGGTATGGCTTGGGAGAAGAAAATTCTAGTGGATTGATCAGTTGAAATTGGGAAGAAATTGAATGATCTTTCACTAAGTGGTGGGAAATGAGGCAATGAGAGAGGAAGAAATGAGATGGGTTGGTTAGGGTTTTGATGTTTATTATGGTTATTTTATTTTAAAGTATAATCGTCATTAAAATAAAATTTTATCAAATGTGTTCATTGAGGTAAGTAAGTGTGTGGAAACAAAATTTCCCGAAGATTTGGGATGAGATCATACTATTAGGTGCTATGTGGCAAGAGAGTTGCAACTTCTCCCAGAAAGAGCATATGGAAAGTAAATGTGTGTTCAACCATTGGGGTTAGCCCAATGGCCATAACTTGTGTTCCTCACCCAGAGGTCGTACTCTCCCCTCCCCCTCCAATGAACCTAAAAAAAAAGAGTAAATGTGACATTTTAGGTTTCTTTTCTATTTGGATGGTAGCCTGAAAGCAATTCTAACTTCTACAAATTTGGAGATGAGAGGACAAATGCTTCTTAATTGACATTAAGAGCATATGGAGGGTAAATGGAAGGAAAAATTGACAATAACAATTAGGTTCCATGTGGCAAGAGGGTGGTAGCTTTTCCTAGAAGAGCATATGGAGGGGAAATGTGTCGTCCAAGGTTTTTTTCTATATGAACTGCAACCTTAGAGCAATTCTAACTATTAAAAAATGGGTTCTATTAAACTAACATGATAAGTGCACATTAGTTTGTAATGAAAGATTGTAAATTTTGTTTGTTTGTTTGTATACCACTACTCATTCCAGAACGAAAAACGGAATAGTGATGAAAGATGTACTCATAGGTGTCCTCGATGCACCCATTAGTATGAGATCTTAACAAACTGACTACACCCTAATTCCGAATTTTGCATCACAGCTTTAGCAATACCTCATATCACATATGTAACTATAAAGTACATTATGAAATACAATTTTAAGTCCAGTTTAGCCTGAAGAACGTGAAAACTCACCTTAAGCCTCCTCAGGTTATCGTGCAAGGCTTTCTTAGTAATCTCAGCCTGCTGTGATATTGGCATCACATCCAAACCGGGAAATCCTCCGACTGCTCCTCCAATGCTTGGAGCCACACTAGGGACTGAAGAAAATGAAGCTGGCGCAGGAGGGTATGTATAATTTTGTTGCGGAACACTCTGAACTACAGGCACACTATTATTCACTACTACTCTACTAGATGAATCATCCACTCTCTTCCCTAACCCTTTCCTAAATTGTTCTTCCTCCCAAATCTTGTCCTCCTCATCTTCATCATCACCACCATCAACTTCATTATCCTTCCTAAACCCACCATGTGGTGTTGTTGTTGCCTTCTCATCAACATCCTCAAACACACCTTTCTTCCCACCATCCACTTTCTCCCCAAAAAACCCAATTCTGCTTTGAAACTCCGGCTCCTCATCGCTCAATCCCTCCGCCTCCCCATGATTACTCCCTCCATCCAAGGCAATAAAATCCGGTGCCGCAGCCTTCGACTGCCTGAGCCGCTCCCTCTTCGCCCTAATCGCATTTATAGTCGCTTGATCGGGAATCAACGACCCAGATGAATCCCTACCTTTCCCTAACCCAATCGAACCCAATCGCGCCGTCGCATCATCTCTCTCCCTCCCAAAATTACCCCTTTTCTCAATTCCTTCTTCATCATCATCCAATTCATCAATTTCTTTTAGAATTCCGCCAATTGGGGCCTTTGGGTCAGCGTTGATTGAAGGCTTGACGAGGCCTTTCAAGACAATGACGGGTTCGGAGGAGGGATTGGGGCGAGAGCTCGCTAGGGTTTTGGTGTTCTTCTGGAGCTCAAGGAGGGCTTCTTTGGTATAAGTACCAGCTTGAGGCTGGACATTGGAGAGGAGAGAGGAAGAGGAAGGTGTGAGGCGGTCCTTGGAAGTGGTGATCTTGTGAGACGAAGAAGAAGAGGAGGGTTTGTTGAAGCGAGAAGAGGAAGATGAGGATTTGGAGGAAGGACGAGAGACTGGTGAGTCGGTTTCTTCGTCGTCGGCGAAACTCAGGAGCTTTTTCGGGGCTTGATGGGTTGGTTTCTTGGCGGTGGCGGAGATGGACTTTGATGGGGGTTTGGGTTTGGTGGCTGCGGCGGCGGTGCCATTGACGCCGCCGTCGTTGTCATCGTCGTCTTCGTCGTCGGCTCGGCGGCGGAAGTTTCTGGCTCGGCTGCTCATGGGGTGGCCGTGATGGTGAGAGTTGAGAGACTTGACGGCTCGTCGAGCCACTGATGCTTTGTAAGTTTGTATTCAACAATGGAAGTCGAAAGGAGATAGTCCTGTAGAAATCTCTGTGGGCTTGGTCCACTGCCTCTGCCAGTGCCCAATTGGGCCTTTTCACACTGTCTTGTTTTTAGACTTTATGGGCCAGTCTTATGAACCGGATTTAATTCCGGGCAAATTCTAATCCAAATTAATAGGCTTGCGCTTTTAGTTGTTTCCTCACAACCCATTTTACCAACTCACAATTTTCAACTCATACCGATATTCATAACAAACTTGTTACCTTGTCAACAATTCTCAACAGCAAAAGTTAATTTTTTTATGAAAATTCAAACCCTTTTCCAATGGCAAAGCCACCATAGCAGCAGAACATTATAGATTGAAATAATAGTTTTGAGTCATATCCAGGGCGGAGCCAAAAGAGGTGCAAGGAGGTAACGTGTCTTTCTCAATTTTAAATTTTTTTTTGTTTTTGTTTTGTGGTGATATATAAAATGTTTTTTTTTTTAACATATTGTTTAGCTAAGAATTTATTGTATTGTTCACAATAAATAGAGCACTATGTTGTATGGTTTATATAGTAGTCTAAACCAATAATGTAGTGGGGAAATCTTATGGATTGAATATAATTAACTCATTATTTTCAAGTAGTTTATAAATTATTTACTGTAATTTGTGATTTCTCTCATACTTTGAGCATCACATAGGCAATGTTATGTGGTACTCTAAGACTATTTTATAATTTCCATTCAAAATACATCATTTAGAGCATCTCCAACCACACTCTTTATTTTTCACTAGCTAAAGTATAAAAAAATGACACTCTTTATTTTACCTAATTAGTTTAACTATTGTGTGTTTCAACCATACTCTTTATTTTAGCTAGTCATTCAAACTAATTTAACCAATTTTCAAAACAAAAAATGCCACATATATATATATATATATATATATATTCTTATGGATTGAATATAATTAACTCATTATTTTCAAGTAGTTTATAAATTATTTACTGTAATTTGTGATTTTTCTCATACTTTGAGCATCACATAGGCAATGTTATGTGGTACTCTAAGACTATTTTATAATTTCCATTCAAAATACATCATTTTATAAGCAATATCATCTCTTTAATATTTCTGTCAAATAAAAATTAAAAAAACTTTATAATAATTTGTGCTATAAATGATGTGTTTTTATTTTCTAAAATTAGGAATTTTGATCCATAATTTTTTGTGTTAAAATTAAAAACTTACATCACCATCCTGTACCGACGAGCTATTACACACTATTATAGAATTTTGATTTGTTCCTGTTAATAATGATTTTTAATTTCTTATGCTTAAATTTAGCACATAAAATTATTATTATCTTAATGTTGATCATGATTTTTTTTTTAAATAAAAAATTATAATTAATAAGTATTCCCTTTAACTTATTTTTCTGGCTTCCCCCTTGCTCATATCAATCCCGTACAAGCGTATTGTTGTCCAAATTGTGAAATTAAATAAATAGATTTATGAAAAAAAAAAATCAAAATTATATACCAAGAACATATGCTGATAATTACAACTAAATTACAACAGAAATACACAATACAATAAAATGGTAGCAGTTTCCTTAAAACAGATTTCTTCGCCTCACGTGTCGAGTGCTTGAGGAATCCCGGCGTTTGTCTCCCAAGATACGACGGTCAAAAACCAGCTACGGCAGAAGCACTTTCTGTATAGCTTAGCGAACAAAAAACTGTGGCAACACTCTATTACTGTAGAAACTTTCTGGCAAACTGACTTGTAAAATGGAAGCAAAAATTTCTATATTGAGACTTGACAGGAGGGTCTCAATTTATACATGTATAGGGGAGAGAAGAAGAGCATCTAGCCTTTAAGGCTGGTCATTAAAACACCATTAACCAGCATGCATAGCCCCTTTTCAAAAAGTTGAAAAGTTTGGATGCCCAAAGGATTCACACTCTTTAGCTAAGAAAAAGGATTTTAATACCCTTTAAAATCTCATTCATGAATTTAACATCATGAGACAATTTTTTATTCAAATCTCAATAGTTTTTGGCCCACTTGGACCCAACACAATAGATGGTTGGGACCTACTTTAATATTTAATTAAAGTTACCACACTTTAATATTAAATTAAAGTCACCAAAAAACTATTTTTTCCAACTATCCTCCATATGAATAAAAATTGACCAAATGACTCAACAAACGGACACCGTTCAACAATAATGACTCGGAGAAAGAGTACAACAAACTAACCCCGACATTAAAGAATGTAGCTTTTGGCTTTGAACCTCTCCTAGTGAAAACCTATCGAGTTTACCGGCTGATCAGTGAATATACATCTTGAACTGCTCTGTCGTTTATGTAAACTGAGACAATAGATCTCACACAGGAATTACTCCTACCACCATTCTGTTCTCACTGGTGTGCCCTATATGGCCCTGGGCACTAGCCTGGTTCAGCGAGTGGTTTCAAAGAATCTTGGCCTGTCCAATAAGCTCAATAACTTAACACACTAGAGTCATTAAAAGCTCAGCTTAACCTCTACACTTGCAGGTATCACTGATAAAAAGAATGGTTGGAGGTTTAACCTCCTCAGTGACATACCACCGTTACACGCAATTAGGTTGTCACATTGAACCTAGATCTTGGGATCTCCAGTCAACTAGGTTGGGTTTCCATTCCAGTAACTTCAAAAGGCCTCAACCCCATTCTTTTTTACGACGTTTCGACTAACACTCGATTTAACCCTTTGGTTAGCGGATCCGCAATGTTATCCTTAGACTTTACATAGTCTATAGAGACAACTCCATTCGAGAGTAGTTGTCATATGGAATTATGCCTATGATGGATATGTCTAGACTTTCCATTATATATATTACTTTGTGCCCTATCAATTGCAGATTGACTATCACAATGAATATAAATAGTTGGCATAGGTTTAGACCAACGCGGAATATCTTTAATGAAATTGCGAAGCCATTCACTTCTTCCATTGATTTATCTAAAGTAATAAACTCTGATTCCATCGTTGATCTAGATATACACGTTTGCTTGGAAGATTTCCAAGACACAGCTACCCCACCAAGAGTGAACACATATCCACTAGTGGACTTTGAGTCCTTTATATCTGATATCCAATTCGCGTCACTATAGCCTTCTAGCACTGCTGGATATCGAGTATAATGAAACCATAATCCCGAGTGTAGCGTAAATACCTTAACACCCGCACAATGCCCTTCCAATAAGAAACATCGGGATTACTTGTGTATCTACTAAGCCTGCTAACCGAGTAGACCTAGTACAACTCATCAGATACATTAAACTTCCAAGTACCTGAGAATATTCTAACTGAAAGACACTCTCTTTATTATTCTTGGTAAAATGTAAACTTAAGTCTACAGGTGTCGATGACACACTCGTATCTAATTCACTATACTTCTCAAGTATCTTATCAACATAATGAGACTGAGAAAGTACAATTCCGCCAGATGTTCTGGTAATCTTAATTCCCAGAATAACATCTGCAATGCCCATATCCTTTATGTCAAACTTAGAGTTTAACAACTTCTTGGTAGTTTTGATCATTTCATCATTACTACCTATAATGAGCATATCATCAACATATAGACACAAAATGACATAACCTTTGTTAGTATCTTTGACATAAGCACACTTGTCACATTCGTTGATTCTAAACCCACTTGACAACATTACATTGTTAAACTTCTCATGCCATTGTTTGGGCGCTTGCTTCAAACCATACAACGATTTGACAAGTTTACAGACTTTCTTGCGTTGCCCTGGAGCTGAAAACTCTTCAGGTTGCTCCATGTAGATTTCTTCATTCAAATCCCCATTTAAGAAAGCTGTCTTTACATCCATCTGGTGTATCTCTAGATTGCGCAAAGCTGCTATCGCAATTACCATACGAATGGATGTTATCCTAGTTACAGGTGAGTACGTATCAAAGTAATCCAGGCGTTCTCATTGCCTGTACCCTTTAATAACGAGCCTCGCCTTATACTTGTCAATTGACCCATCGGCCTTCATCTTTCTTTTAAAAATCCATTTGTAGCATAAAAGGCTTACAAACTAAAGGTAAATCTACCAACTCTCAGGTGTGGTTCTGTAAGATAGAGTCAATCTCACTTTTGATCGCTTCTTTCCATAAAGGACTCTTAGGAGAAGTCATAGCTTCGTGAAAAGTTTGAGGTTCGTTCTCAACCATGTAAGTCAAGAAGTCTAGACCAAAAGATTTGGACATCCTAGCCCTTTTACTCCTTCTAGGCTCATCTAAAACCTCAATTTGATCATCACCTTGATCATCAACATGATTATCATCACTAGCAAGCTCATCAAATTGCTCCAAAGACCTCGGAACCCCTTTATGGATTCGGCAAGGAAAAATGTCTTCAAAGAAACATGCATTCCTTGACTCCATGATGGTATTCCTGTGTATGTCTGGAATTTTAGACTTATGTACAAGAAACCGATATGCACTACTATTATGTGCATAACCAATGAATATACAATCCACGGATTTTGGGCCTATCCTAACCCGTTTGGGTGTAGGAATCGCCACTTTTGCAAGACACCCTCACATTCGTAAGAATTTATACGAAGGCTTAACACCTTTCCATAACTCATATGGTCTGGGCTCATCTAAAACCTCAATTTGATCATCACTTTGATCTTGATCAGCAAAATGATCATTATCACTAGCAAGCTCATCAAATTGCTCCAAAGACCTCGGAACCCTTTCATGGGTTCGGCAAGGAAAAATGTCTTCAAAGAAACATGCATTCCTTGACTCCATGATGGTATTCCTGTGTATGTCTGGAATTTCAGACTTATGTACAAGAAACCGATATGCACTATTATTATGTGCATAACCAATGAATATACAATCCACGGATTTCGAGCCTATTTTAACCCGTTTGGGTGTAGGAATTGCCACTTTTACAAGACACCCCCATATTCCTAAGAAATTATACGAAGGCTTAACGCTTTTCCATAACTCATACGGCATCTTGTCCACCTTCTCCCGGGGTACTTTATCCAGAATGTAATTCGCAGATAGAATTGTTTCCCCTCACATGTTCTATGGCAATCCAGAACTTATCAACATTGCATTCATCATTTCCTTTATCGTCCTATTCTTCCGCTAAGCAATCTCATTTGATTGAGGAGAATAAGGTGCCGTGGTTTGGTAGATAATCCCAGATTGAGCACAAATCTCAATAAAACGGAGATTTATACTCACCACCACGATCACTTCTTAAAGTCTTAATCTTGTGACCTACTTGATTCTCAACTTCATTCTTATAAAGAGCAAACTTGTCAATAGCCTCATCTTTACTTTTGAGCAAATAGACATAACAATATTTAATGCAATCATCAACAAGTAATGAAGTACTTATTGTCACCATGTGATTGTATAAATTTTAAGTCACACACATCACTATGCACTAAATCCAACAGTTCTTAACTTCTTTCAATAGAATAAAACGAAGATCTTGTTAACTTCACTTCAACACAAGTTTCACACTTGTGTTTCAGATTAATCTTAAAAGATAGTATGTGATCTAACTTGATTAATCTACGTAAAGATTCAAAGTTCACATATCCTAGTCTACCATGCCACAAATTAGAAGACTCAAGCATGTAAGCAGAAGAAGATGCATCTTTATTCATCTTTGGGATAATAGTTATTACATTGAGTTTAAACATACCTCCCAACATATAACCCTTACCCACATACATTCCGCTCTTGGTTAGAACGACCTTGTCGGACTCAAAAACCATGCGAAAACCATGTTTACTGAGAAGAGACCCTGAGACAAGATTCTTACGAATGTTTGGAACATACAGGACTTCGTTCAAGGTTAGCTCATTTCTTGAGGTTAACTTCAGGACCACCTTTCCTTTCCCCTCAATAATAGAGGTAGCAGAATTTTCCATAAACAACTTCTCACCGTTTGTAACCGGTTCGAAAGGTGTAAACAACTTCTTCTTGGAGCAAATGCTGAGTGTAGCCCCAGTATCAATCCACCATTCTTTTGGATTTGAACCCACCATATTCACCTTAGAGACAATAGCAGACAAGTGCATGTCATCCTCATCATGGGAGTGCTCTTGCATATCTGCTATATGAGCACGAGGTTTAGTCTTGTATGGCTTCTTCTGTTTGCGGCAATCACTAGCCCGATGCCTCTCGCTACCACAGTTGTAGCATTTTCCTAAGAACCGATAACCAAATTCCTGCGGCTTGTAAGCCGACTTCTTTGCAACACCACCCGTTGGCCCCAGCTTAGAGCCCTTGTTCACAGGGGGCTTCTTCCTTACCCTAGAAGATTTGCCATGCTCAATGACATTGGCATTTACTGAGGAGGTACTGTCTCCTTTCTTTCTATTATCCTCCTCAATTCGAAGTCAGACAATCAGGTCTTCAACTGACATTTCCTTGCGCTTATACTTCAAGTAGTTTTTGAAATCCTTCCAACCATTGGGAAGTTTCTCAATGATCACAGTAACTTGGAATGACTCATTCAAAAGTATTCCCTCTGCATGAATTTCATGCAAGATCACTTAGAACTCCTAGACTTGGCTTATCACAGTTTTTGAATCTACCATTTTAAAATCTAGGAACCGGCCAACCACAAATTTCTTTGCCCCGGCATCCTCAGTCCTGTACTTTTTTGTCCAGAGATTCCATAACTCTTTTGCTGAGCTCTTGGTACAAAACACACAATAGAGTAAGTCTACCAAGCTGTTAAACATATAGTTCCGGCAAAGATAGTCTGTCTGCTTCCATGTGTCAAGCGCCATGACTTTCTACCTATCAGGCTCATTCTTTGCCACGCCTAGAGGATCCCCGCTCAGAACCTTTGCAAGGTTTAGCGGGGTCAAGTAAAACAGCATCTTTTGCTGCCATCTCTTAAAGTTTACCCCCAACAAATTTTTCTGGGCGCTCATGGTGACTAAGCGGTCCTCCCAGAACAACCGAAGTAATACCAGGGTTGACCACAGAAGTCACAGCAGTAGGGGTTGGCAACCTAGTTGCCCCGGGGTTCAGATCCCCATCAACATTAGCAGTAGCAGCAACATCAGTGATAGTTGTCATTTCAAAAAATTACACCAGAATATCACTTCTGTGTTTCCAGAAATTAAACTTAACCCTCAAAAAATCCCTTAGATAAAAAGTTAATTCAAAATTTAGTTTCACCACAAAACCTAGAATCGAACATGGTCAAGAAAGTTCCTAGAAAGACTGGAGGGGTCACATCGGTCCCACTTAAAACTCAGTTAACCTTTTGACAAAACTTTCAAGAGTATGTTGACTCCTAGTCCGTAATAAACAATTTTAATAATTAAATTTTCTTAGGGATGAACTAGGTTAAAACAAACCAAGGTCCAAAACTTTTACAAGCAATGTAAAATAATTGCTACAACAATATAAGCAAATAAAACTTGCTACTACAAATTGGTAAACAAACCAACTAAATCTCAAGCAAACATGCTTCAAACATTAAAATAAAATAGCCAATCCATAAGGATTCTATTTAGTCCAAAAGCCTTTCCACGCTTAGGTATTCCTATTCAACACAAAGGTTAGTAGTCCAAATATTTTTGTTTTTACATCCCAAATACTATTCATTTGGTTTTGTATTTGTTTTTCCATTCCCTTTCCGCCATTTGGTTGATGCCTAACAAAGAAAGTTAGTAGGCAAACCACAACAAAATACAAACAAATAATCTAAGAAAAAAGTAAATTTAATAAATTAAATAAAACCATCTAACCAACTATTAATTATATAAGTAACCAATTAATATAAAGTACCAAAACAAAATACAATTTATAACTTCAAAATTAAATTATAACTTTAAAATAAAATTTAATAGTCATGAGTTTTTAATTCACAACAACCATGTAAACTTGTAACTCCAAATAAATAAATTAAAACCAAAAATTAATGCACGCAATTAGATAATTTAGATTAATGTACCCAATTAAATTCAAATTAATCACGTACACAATTCATAAAACTCTATAACTCCAAAATATATTAAACTAAAATTAATAGGCAAGAGTTACAAACCAATAACCATTTAGCAATTAACATATGCAAATAATTCTTAAAAAAAAAATTTAACTTATATAATCTAGTCTAGAAAATAATAAGCATGTAACAAATTAAAAACTAAAATAGAATTAGCATGTCAAAATTGCAACATCCATAAATTATATTTAATAACCTTAAAATTCATGCAAATAATGGTAGGGGAATGATGAACCACACGCATAAAATAAGATCATACTAATACAATTAAGTATGCAAATTATGATAGAGCATTCTAATTAAACTAAGCAATTAGAGAATAACATTGCAAAATTTACAATCATTGAATTTCCAAAAGAAAAACAAACAGTGGACTTTCTCTTTAGTACAAGTGTAGACACCCCATTTTTGACCGCCTTTAAGACTTGGACACCACTGATGGTTTACTTGGTAGAGAAAGGTATGCAGGGGAAAAGTTCGATTTCTTCGGCAAGGAGAGAAACAAATCTCAACTTCACACCCCATTTTGGACCAAAGCTATTTTGGATGATTTTTAGACCTTAAAACCCTCTCTTTCAAAACATTTTTGAAATAAAGTTTCTACAATGTTCCGAGGCTCACATTTTGTCAAATGATGCGCTTTTCGATAAACCGACCAAGGACAAAGTGGAAATGAATGAAAGAGAGATGAAATCTTTGAAAAATATTTCAAAACACCTTGTTCGGGGGTTTGGAGTTGAAGAAAAGAGGAGAAGAGAGAAGAAACCTAGCTGAGGAAGAAGTTGGGTATGAACTGCTAAGAGAGAGTCGAGCAATCCTCGCTAAATCAGGCCTATCTGTCTATGCACTTGGCGTTAAGGTATGAGGCCACCACCGTTGGAAAGGAGACTTCTAGGGCTTCATTTTTCACTCAAGAATCTCCTAAAGCCGTGTCCGGATGGGGGAGATATGATTGGTTGAAATTGGGCATCATTTCGGTTGGACTGAAACTGAGCAACCTTGACTAAAAGAGGGATATCTCTAACCACACATGGAATTTCGAGGTAAGGGTTCCACTTGGAGTTAAGGTATGAGACCACCACCGTTGGAAAGGAGACTTCCAGGGCTTCATTTTTCACTCAAGAATCTCCTAAAGCCGTGTCCGGATGGGGGAGATATGATTGGTTGAAATTGGGCATCATTTCGGTTGGACTGAAACTGAGCAACCTTGACTAAAAGAGGGATATCTCTAACCACACATGGAATTTCGAGGTAAGGGTTCCAAATTTGGAAAGAAGACTTCTGAGGCTACAGTTTAGGCTCAAGAATGACCTGAAAATGAGTCCAGATAAAGGAATTAGGCTTGCTTCAAGTCAGGGACCAGGACTGATTTTTTCCATCGGCCTTTATGGAAGTCCACCGGCCACAATTTGACCTCACCGGCCATAGGTCGGCCAAAAGTGAACCTTATCGGCCAGATTTTGGGCTGGTTTTGCAGCTGTGCATCAAAGGTAACATCTCTCTCCCTTTTAGCTTGTTTTGCATACTAGCTTTGCCATAAGTTTTTGAACTACTTTAAGGCTGTTTTTGGGGTGGTGTTGAACTACAAAAACCTTTGTTTTTCCTCTGTTTTTCAGTCCTAAAAGTCTTGATTTGTGCCTTGGTTGGCTAGGGGATTGTCCTCCCTTTTGCTCTTTGGCTTGTAAAACCTTTTGAGCCAACTTCCTAAGCTTTGAAACCAACTTTTCGTTGCCTTTTAACCACTGAAATCCAAAGGATTTTCAGTGATAAAAACCCTATTTTGAAGGCCCAAATGGGTGGGGGTTGTCCCCCTCCTCTTGTCTTGTTTACTTGTGTTGATGGCCCTCCAAAAGAGCATGTGTTTCTACTTCTTGGAGGCTTTGTTTAGCCTCATTTTTGTGGTTTTCCAGACCTGCCATAAATCTGTTTTGGGCTATCTTGCTCATCTCTTGTATGCTTATTGCACTTGTAGTGTAAATTTCCTTTGTTAGCCTTGTTAGCCTACCAAAGTAGCATGTATGCCTAGCTTTGTTTGGCTTCATTTCAGAGGTTATTTGGTGTTTATTTAGCATGTTTTACCTCTGTCCCATGTTGGTTTATACACACCTTGCATGTCTTGCATACATGTCTTGTAATGCTATCATTTTGCCTTAACATGTACTTAGCATGTAGATTACCATGCTTGCTTGTTTTGGTCAAGCTTTGTGAAGCTTTTAGGCTTGTTTTTCCATGCTTAAGGTCTGATGTAGGTTGTCTTAGCCATGCTTGCCATGCTTCGTATAGCCCATTTGCATTTTAGCTTGTTGGCTTTAAGTGTATGAACCATGAGTATGCATTACTTGCATCATTTTTAGTGGTTTAGCACCACTTATCATGTCATTTCAGTCCACTTAACATGCTCGCATGCTTGCATTTAATGCTCCTTTGATGCTTTAAGAGGTTGTATTGTACACTCCATATTTAAGCACTTGTGCATGCCTCCATGTGTAGATCATTTAGATGACATCTAAGTGGTTTTTGGGGCTTGCCTTAACATGATTTGGGACTGATTTGATTCATTTTGATCATTTGCTTCATATGTCACATGATCAAGATTTAAGCCCTTTGGCTTGTCTTGGATTTTGGGTTTTATTTGCATGCCATGTCTGTCTTGTTTACTTGGTTTGGCACCATTCTTAACATGATTTTCAAAGCTTAATGTGCATGCTATATGTCCATGTTTGCATCCTCTTAAGTATGCATGAGAGTTGCTCTTCAATGCCTAAGTGTTGGTCCTGGTGTGCATGCATGCTTGCATGTTATTTGGTCATCATTCTCTTAGCATTTGGCCACTGTTTTGGGCCTAGTATAAGGCTGTCCAAATCAGTTTAAGACCACCCCTTGCATGTTGATGCATGCTCACCTTGTGTGTTGTTGTATACTTGTATCTTGTATGCTTGTTGATTAGCATTGATGCCTCATACCTTGCATGCTTGCTTGCATAGGTTGCATGCCTAATATGCATCGTGCATTGCTAGTGCCTATGCTCATGTTGCATACTTAGTCCACACATCTAGGTTACATTGCATTAGCATGCATGCCTTGCCTCTTGATCAAGTGATAGAGGTTGGGCCTCTTTGTTTGATTATGTGCATTGCATTTTTTTTGATATCAAAGTACATACTTGGTTTCTTGGGCCATCACGCATTGAAATGCGCGATTGGTGGTCCGAGAATCGAGAACCATGTCCCTTTGAGTCATAAACATGATAGGGGATGTATTGGTGCACACATTTGCTTGAAATGCATTGCCATGCCCTGTTTTGTCCTCTACTGCTGTCGAAATAGGATTTTGCAGGAAGCTTTGGCCGGCCGGCCATCTATACTGCCGACCGACCAAATATGGATGGCTGAGAGCCCAACAAATGGTCAATGACCATCTTGCTATGGCCGGTGATGATTTATCTTAGCCGGTGGTTATCCACAATGTCCAGAGAGTGTTCCTTGAGAATTGTGCCATTTTCAGAGGAGAAAAACAGTGGAAACAGAGGCAACTTGTACATGGTAGTGGGTTTCCGAGCGGAACCGAGGGCGCATGCATTGGGCCCCCTTCCCGAGGCTGCTTTTACTGTCTTATTAGATTAGTTAATTTGCTTAACTAGTTTAATTTGTCTGTAATAATCAATTAGCTTGTAGGTTAATTAATTGTATTATTCTTTTAGTTCCTCCGAGCGAGGGCGAACTTGTAATAAGTGTGGGTGCGTGTGTGCATGTTTTCCAATCCCCACTTCTTTCTCCCTTTTACTTACCTGCTTTGATGGTTAGTATTAGGACATATTTGATTTAACATACCTTATGCTATGCATGCATGCATCATTCATCAGTATTGCATGCATCGGGCTCGGCGTATCATGCTAACTGCATAAGTATTTTAAATCTAACTTGAATACATACATCAAATGGTTGCATTTCATATGCCATCCTAGGATTAGCCGAGCCTTTCCTAATTGCATTCTGTATGCGTCGCATTAGGCACTTAACATGAACTAGGATCATGCATATGATTACTAACTAGTTCATTGTTTTGGCACGGAGTACTAGGTGAGCATTTATGCTTTAGCATCTCGCATGAGTATGAATGTTAACATGACAGCATGCTTATCATGAGGCTACTTGCTTATATGATATAACTGCTTGAGTGCCTGTGGATGGAGGTTGAATTACCTAAATTGGAATAATGCACTAAAACTGTGAGTTTTAAGCCCACTAGATAGTGGCAAAACCATCTTTTCTAAAGCCCACTTGAGGATGGCAAAATTTGCATTTTAGCCTATTCGCGAGTAGCAAACCATTTTCAAAACAAACATGCAATGTTTCGTTCCAATTTAGGCGATTTGGTCTATACTTGTTTGCTATACGCATAACGTAGTAATTCTAGGCTAATAACCAGAATAGGAACACATAATACTTTCAAAACAAGATATCACGGTTAGTAGAGGCCGATCTTTGATCGGACGAAAGGGGGTGCTCATAGCTGACCTTCCTCAATCGTACCCAAGTTCCCGTGCCGAGGCAACTTTGGTGATGACGGACACGTGGCCTTTGGCACCGAGTCAGGGTTTCCTAAATTTTCCAAAATAAAATATTTAGGTGGCTACTCTGTATCTGGAAAAACAGTCCATGTTTGGCACCTCTTTTCTAAAAATCTGTTTTTTCTCAAAACGATTTACCGGATTTGGACTCTTTGGTTCAGATTAAGAACCGTGACAATTCGAGAGTCTGAACTGTATTGAGCCCAATATGAACAGAACAGGACTCATCCTCCCAGGGCGCTCGGGGACGTCTACAGTTTCTGGCAACTTTGCTGGGGATTTTGGAGAACTTGACTCGAACTCATGATATCTTGTTTTGACTACACTTATGTGTTTCTTTGCATTGCATGTGCATTGGTGCACCTAGGACACCGTGTTTGCCATCTGCTATTTCTGAACGGTTTGCCGGAGGCTTGCTTTGTCAAAGCATGCCATAAGGCTGACCGGTTATGGGCTCTGCCAGTATGGGAATACAAACCCCGGTTTTGCCGGGGCACTCTTTTCGACCATTCGACCTAGTGCATATTCGGAATCCACAGTGACCATTGCAAGCTAAGACAGGTTGCTTATTCGATTATAGGTTGTTTGAAACCGCTGCGTGCGTAGTGAAACCCTAGCTCTTGACAAAATAGGACAGGGAAACCCTACCCCAACATAGGGGTGTTTTGGCTCTCTTTGCTTGCTATGCGCTTTTAGGGTGTGCCTCTACAGGGAATGCATGTATCAGTTTGCAAGTCTGGGTCTCCAGCCCAAGGGCATCAGTATTTGGGGAATCAGTTTTAACCGAGGGTATCAGATTTGAGGCAGAATTTTGGGGCATAATTCATTAAGAAGCACAATCATTCAGCTATGCTCGTATTTGTTTTGGTGAAATCGGGCTGAGATGCTGTCTGTTTTCTATTTTGCTAGGTAGTCTGGGAACCATAGCTTCAGAAGGCTCCGATATCCCCCGGGTACATTGGACTAGTGCTGATAGACTTTGTTAGGTCAGAAATTCAATTCAAGGGCAATTAGTGTTCTTTCACCAAGGCAAGGCAAAGAAAGGCCAGTCAGGGCTTACCGGTTCATCTGATCCGTCAGTCGCCAGTCACATCACCTTTGTTCAGACTCAGCAGACCGTGACGACACAGGGTTCGGAAGAATTTGTGGCTGTCATAGCAGCGATAAATCAAGGAACTGCCATGCAGGCTGAGACCAGTATTGAAACGCAGCGCCCATCTGGGGCATCTGCCTCACATCTAGCTTTAGAACCCCAGCCGAACTTTGACCCACTTCCGCCAGCTGAAGATTTGCAGGGTCCAGATCCTCGAGAAGGGTTGGCTTAAGCTCGAGTTTTCAGACCCCTGGTGTAGCCTAATGAGAGGTTTTATCCCCTTGATGCTAATGACCTTGATCCGACTGTGGTGAAAATTGCGAACCTTGAGAAGCAATTCAAGAAGGCACAGGGCCTTAACTCCATTCCCGACATTGAGAATGGGCACACCGAGGCTGCCGTACGGCTCCCAGACAGATTCAAAATGCCATATATTGACCGTTTCGATGGGTCTGGAGATCCAATGGTACATATCCGACTTTTCTTGGATGTCCTGAAGCCGATGGGTCTGACTAAACCACAGAAACTCTCTTTATATGGAAGAACCCTGTCGGGTGTAGCAGCCACTTGGTACGCTAAGTTGGAAGATAAAGTGAAGCAAAACTAGGAAGAACTGGCTGAGGGCTTTGTCAATCAGTATTCGTATAACACCTAAGTTGAAATGACCATCCAAGAGCTTGAAGCAACCTGCCAGAACCCAACAGAGCCTTTTGTGGAATTTGTTGTGAGGTGGAGAGCAAAGGCAGCACAGATGACAGATCGTCGCCCTTCTGAGAGGGATCAAGTGCAGATGATCGTGCGAAACCTCGAGCATGATATGTTGCAAAAGTTGATAGTCACTCTGCTATTCACTTTCAAAAGTTTGCATGAACTGGGGGTTCAGGTCGAGAATGCGTTCAACAGTGGGATCATTCCCAGAACAAGTGAACCGACAAGGAGGACGATTGCAGGAAGCACCAATGCTGGTAGTGGCACTATTTCCAAACCCACCGAAGTCAATGCAGTCGCTACAGCTGATCCTTTTGCCAATCTAAGCCTACAAACCGCCGGCCCAGCCCGAGCTCAAGGCAGAACTTTCACCCCCCTCTATATGAGCCTGACTAGTGCACTAAAAGTCTTGATGGAAAGAGGGTATCTCAAACTCCTCGATCCTCAACCTCTGCTGACCCACTCCCAGCTAGACATAACCCCTCCAAGTACTGTATGTACCATCAACAGCGCGGTTATGGCACCGACCGTTGCTACCGCCTTCGTCATAAGGTCCAAAATCTCATCGACGACCGGACGATAGCTCCACCTTCAGCCCCTAATGACCAAGCACCTCATCCACATCTCAACCTAATCCATACACTAGCTGTCCCTTATGACCCCAGCGTATACATCACCCCAGCCCATTTACCCAAACCGGAGGTGTTCATTCCAGTCAGCATGGACTTATGCATGATGGATGCACCTGGATCGTAATCATCTCAAACCCACAAACCCACTACTTCTGAGCTGATGAAATGATCGAAGACCTTCAGAGAACTGTGGTAGATTTGGCCTTTGGGGGTTTGGCCCCATCATCGACCATATCACGTACCAGGGAGTTCATATCTAAAGGCTCCCCAACCTTGGGACGGGCTGCATTTGAAGAAGGCCAATCCCTTGGCAAAGTGGAAGCCAGTGGAAAGAACAATGTAGGGGTAGACATGGATCCTCATGAACACCTTTTATGGGCTACTGAGGCTTTGAAAGCCGAAGGGTTGGTGTAGACACCCAATTTTTGACCAACCTTAAGACTCAGACGTCACTGATTGAGCGCTTGGTGATGTTGCATATCATGCTCGTTCAGAGAGTTCAGAGTCTTGGCCGCGAGCCTTGCCTCCGGACTTCCGGACTCTTTCTCGCTTTGCCTCGGTTTGCGAACCAGGCTCTGTTTTCTTTGTTTTCTCTTCCCGAAGGGAGGGAGAGGTCTCGTAGATCATCTCTCAGTGGCCGTAGGCTACGTTCCGTGGTCGTAGGCCATTTTGCCCGTTTGGAGTCCGGTTTTCGATTTTTCGGAGCCGTTGGTCGTGTGCCTCGATTCAGGACCGCTTAACCACCTCCGTTCGCTCCGATTTTTGGCATACATCTTATTTGCTCCCTTTTGAGGGACACTGTGGTCCGAGAAACCGACTTCATGGTCGAACACCACTCCCGGTGCCTAACAGTCAGTTTTCGGGGCCTCGGGCTGCGCGTTTCGGCCCCCGAACCTTCATTTTGCATCGATTTTGGTTCGTTTTTGGCAGGGACCTCTGTTTCATTGCTAGGAAGGTCGTAGAAGGATGGGAGGCCAGTAATTGTTCTGTCAGCCAACTTTATCCCTTCATCGCCCTCTGTCGCCCGTTTTTTCTCACTTCAAAACCAATGTTGACCACCCTTGGGCCATTTTCTTGCACTGTAAACCCCATATTTGTGATGTACACATTTGGGAAGCCACCAATATTTGGTGGCCGGCCAGTAATTGCTTTTGAACCTTTTGAACCCCTTTGAAAAGTGGGTTGGTCTCTCTCCTGGTTCACTATCTCCAGTTTTTGACCACATGATTGTGTTGAGCACACATGGGAGGCCACCAATATGTGGTGGCCGGCCAGCAATTGTTCTTGGACCTTTTGACCCCTAGCCGACCGGCCACCTGCAACCTGGATAACCAGCCAGCCTTGCTCCTTGCTATAGGTACATTTCAAATATGCATCTCTTTTCCCCCCAAATTTTGTATCCGGGGGGCCAACTTTTTGGGGGGAAACTTGAATTCATTTCCCCCCATTTTTCCCCCCTTTTCTCCCTCTCTTTTGCCTATAAAACTAGCCTCCCAGCTCTGGTTTAGGGGTTAGAAAATTTGCCTTTGAGCTCTCATATTGTATCTCTCTCCCTCTACACTTCCAAGCTTCAAACCTCTCAAGTCCTACACTCATTTCTACACCACCACCTAACACCACACCACCACTCCATTCCAGCAGCTTGGAGGGCCTTCTCAGAGCTTTGGAGGCACCTTTTCTCAAGCCAAAAGGCTGCTAAAGTTTGGTCTTCAAGGGTGAGCAACATTTCCTCTCTTTTAAGCTTATTTTTGTATCCTTTCTAAGCCATACATGCTTGCATATTTGGACTCCGACCCTAACTGAAAATAGCATTATTTTGACGTCTTCTTCATGTTTTTTTTAGGGTCCTTCCATGTTTAAGGTCCCTAGCTACCACTTGCTTCATTACCCCTCTTGTATGCCTCTCTTGCATAGTATTTTAGGCCTATATGTAAACTGTTTTGAGCTCTGTCATAAACTGTAAAGTGGTTTATTTTGAGCCCTTCTTCAACATTGTTGAAGGGCTCATCACTGTTTGAGGCTTCTATTTGCCGCTTGCCTTTATATCCCTCTTTTAGCCTTATTTTTGCATGATTTGTTACCCCCTTTTGTTTACATTTTTGGACTCTGGTCCGAACTGTAAATAGCCTTATTTTGACCCCATATTCATGTTTGATCAAGGGTATTTTACTGTTTGAGGCTCCCTTTTTACACTTTGTGTTTAAACCTCTTTTTAGGTCTTATTTTGCATGATATTTTAAGCTTATTGATTCACTGTTTTGGGCTCGGTTGCAAACTGTAAAGTACTTCATTTTGAGCCCCTCTTAAACTTTGTTGAAGGGCTATTAGCCATTTAGGGCCAGCAGCTGCCACTTGCTTCATTATCTCGCTTTCGGGGCTATTTTTGCATGCTAGCTTAGCCCAATTTGTGTTCGCTGTTTGGCCTTTCTTAAAACTGTAAATAGGCTTTTTTTGGGGCTTCCTTTAATCTGTCTTCACATTTCATGTTCAAATAATGCATGTTTTGTATAGCTATAAGCCAATGCATATGCCTAGTTTCGTGTTTCGGGTTCATTCTGTGCATCGGGTACCATATTGCCATGTTTCGGGGCTGTTTTGCATCGTATTTTGGTACTGAAATTTGCATGCTTGTATGCCATATTCCATGTCTTGCCATGTCTTGTTAGAGTGGCATTTTGTGCCTTAGGGTCGATCCTCGATTTGCGTGCATGCGTGCACGCATCTCGAGTTGTCTCATTTTCATCGTATGGCCTCTTATGTGAGTGTGGCTGAGGTCCGCAATGGACAATGCATACTCAAGGATCTTATATGCAAGTATGGGTCTTGGCACAGCACCGAAGGGGCATCAAAACTTTGGCGGAACAGTTTGTGATCCTCAAGGGTGAAGATTTGAGGCAGGATTTCTGGGGGCATAATTCATTATAGAGCATAGTCATCCAGCTATGCTCATATTATATTTTGAGTGAAATCGAGCTGAGATGCGCGTCTATTCATTCTATTGCTAAGTAGTTTGGGAACATAGCTTCAGAAGGCTCGATATCACCGCCGGTACATTGGACGTAGCGTGCTTGATAGATTTGTGTAGGTAGAATTCAATTCAAGGGCAATTATGTTCCCTTTCGTAAGGCAAGGCAAAAAAGGCAGTCAGGACTCATGTGCTGTCTATCTGATCGTCAGGCAAGGTCACATCACCTTGTGCAGACGCAGTCAGCCTGACGACACAGGGTTCGGAAGAATGTGTGTGCGTCATAGCAGGCGATAAATCAAGATGCGCACAGCTGAGATCAGTTGGCTGCAAGCCTGACTACCAGTTTGATACGGCGCCTCTCATCTGGAGCATCTCCACATCAGTAGGACACCCAGCCGACTTTGGGGACCACTTGCCGCCAGCTTTGAAGATTATGCAGGGTCTCAGATCATCGAGAAGGAGTTGGCTCAAGCATCGATTTTCAGACCGCCTTGGTGTAGCTAATGAAGAGAGCTTATATCCCCTTGATCTAACTGGTGACTTGATCCCACCGCGGTAAAATTGGCGAACCTTGAGAAGCAACTTCAAGAAGGGCAACAGAGGCCTAACCCATTGCCCGACACATTGAGCAGAGGCAGCACATCCGAGGCATGGCCGTAAATCGGCTCCGCAGTTTCACAGACATTGAAATGAGCGTCGCCGGTAACTTGACCCAGATCGGAACGGTCGGATATCGAACTTACATGCGACTTCTATGCCTGACGTCGATACCAGGTCTGACTAAGCCACAGAAAACTCTCTCTATTGAAAGAACCTTGTTCGGGCTTGTAGCAGCCACATTGTACGCTATTGGAAGAATAAAGTGAAGCAAAGACTGGAGAACTGGCTGAGGGCTTTGTCGATCAGTATTCACTATAAACCGCAATTTGAATACCATCCAAGAAAGGCTTAGAAGCAACCCACCAGAACCCAAAACAGAGCCTTTTGTGCCGAATTTGTTTGTGAGGGTGGGGAGGACCGCAAAGGCATCACAGATGACAGATTTCGTCGCCCTTCTGAGAGGGATCAAGGTGCAGATGGATGGTGCGAATACCATCGAGCATGATGAGTTGTGCACAAGTTGATTAGTCACCCGCTAATTCAGCTCGTTCAAAAGTTTTGCATGACTGGGGATTCAGCGTTCGAGAATGCGTTCAACAGTGGGATCGCATTCCCAAAACAAGTGACCGACAAGAGAGGGCGATTGGCAAAAGCCACAATGCTGGTTAGTGCACTATTTCCAAACCCACCGAAATCAATGCAGTCGCCGACAGCCGATTCCTTTTGGCAATCTAAGCTATACAACGCGACCCAGCCCGAGCTCAAGCAGAACTTTCACCCCCTCTATATGAAGCCTGTCACTAGCGCACTAAAAGTCTTGATGAAATGTAGGGTTCTCAAATCCTCGATCCTCAACCTCCTGCCTTGACCCTACCCAAGCCAGACATAACCCCCTCCAAGTACTGTATTACCAGTCACAGCGCGGTATGCACCGACCGTGCTACCGCGCTTCGGTCATAAGTCCAAATCTCATCGACGACCAGGTACAGATAGCTCCACTTCAGCCCCAAGACCAAGTACCTCATTCCACATCTCACCTATCCATTACATCTGGCCGTCTCCTGTACGACCAGCGATATACATCCCCAGCCCATTTACCCAAACCGGAGGGTTCATTCAGTCAAGCATGGACTTATTCGCATCGATGGATGCACCTGCCGATGCCCAATCGATTTCAACCACGAAGCCCATACTTTTGAGACTGATGAAAATGATCGAAGACCTTCAAGAGAACTTGGTTGATCTGGCCTTTTGGGTTTTGGCGCCATCATCGATCCATATCACGTACCAGGGAGTTCATATCCTAAAGGCTTCACAAACCTTGGGACGGCTGCATTTGGAGAAGAGCCATCCCCTGCGTGCGTAGTGAAACCCTAGCTCCTGACAAAATAGGACAGGGAAAACCCTACCCCAACATAGGGGTGTTTTGGCTCTCAATTATCTGTTATGTGCTGTTAGAGTGTGTCTCTACAGGAAATGCATGTATCAGTTTATGAGTTTGGGCACCAGGCCTGCGGGATCAGTCAGTGTTTGAGAATCAGTTATCTGTGGGTATCAGAGATTCAGTTTTGGGGACAGTGATTCAGGGATAATGATCAGTGATTGAGGACAGTGTGTATTTAGCTTATCGACCGTGTGTTGTTATGCCCGACTGTATGTCATGCATTTACTTTAAGCTGTTATGTTGTCCGTTTATCTGTTTATTTATTTCCTTATCGCTTTATTTATCTTTTTACTAGGGCAGTTTTAGCACAATTGCTTCCGACCCAGTAGATATTCCGCAAGCCCTTTGGACAAGAGATCGCCGGCTCAATCGATCCGAGGATCTGGTTGACGGACAGCCAGTGTTTCATTCTCTACCCCCAATTGTCAGAAGAAGGCCAAGAAGACGCAGTGTGTCTGAGCAGAGGTTACCAGAACAGTGGTCTACCCTAGCAGTGAACAGTCGGGCTGAGGTTTTAGTTTCTGCCATAGAAATACACATACCCGTCAGTCATCAGGATCAACAGAGTGTAGTCGGAATGGAGGATATGATGCGCCAGCTCCAAGAGAGCATGAAACAAATGCAGGAGGACGCCGCCCGCCATGCAGAGTTCTCTAGACAATAGGCCACAGTCATGGCTCAGCAAGCCGAGCTAATCACTAGACTGCAACAGCAAAATGCAGCATCGGCCTCACATCAAGTTCCTCCTCCACCAGGGGTCCCGTTACCCGAGCAAGCACCTACTGTCCAGAATGCTCTGCCAAACACCCAGAACACCTTACCCAATGTCCAGAACATCCAAGAGGACACGGACTTCTAACGGGGCCATCTCTGCCCCCGCTTGCGCCTCAACTGTCCAAGACCCATATACCCAACCACTCGGACTCTCCCTTCGAGTTCGAAATAGACCATACAGCTCTGAAACTGAGCAAGCTCGAGAAGCTTTTCAAGAAATCACAAGGAGTAAAGGCTATTTCGAATATCGAGGACGGATATACTGATGTGGCCGTAGCATTGCCAGATAGATTCAAGATGCCGCAGATTGATCGTTTCGACGGATCCGGGGATCCTATGGTCCACCTCCGGTTATTTTCAGATATACTGCGGCCAATGGGCCTAACCCGACCACAAAAGCTTTCGCTGTTCGGCCAAACCCTGTCGGGTGTGGCCGCTATCTAGTACGCGAAGTTAGAAGATGAGGTAAAGAGAAGTTGGGATGAAATGGCCGAGGCCTTTGTCGCACAGTACTCGTACAACACCCAGATCGAGATTATAACTCGTGATCTCGAAAC
>NW_021026525.1:1240797-1253608 GCF_004153795.1 Camellia sinensis
AGAAATGAGAGAATCCGGGTTAGGTTTGCAAGTTCCGATAAAGAATTCTCGAAACCGTTGGCACGTGTTTTTTCGCTTCTCTTTCCCGCGTTTTAAGCATGGGGGCCTCCCTGGGATAACCGCAAAAAACCGGAAGTGTTCCTCCCCCTTTCCCTGGACGAAGCGTTCCCGTTTTTTTTTTTTTTTTTTAAGGGGGGGTTTAACCTGATGGGCCTATGCATCAACTCAAAAGTCTTCCCGCCTTCTTTGCTCTTGGCTCTCCCAGCTATCTCCTTTACTCTTCCTCACCCAGCCTTCTTTGGTGGGTCAGATAACCCAAGCCAAGGTAATGAGGGTTGTGTGGCACTCAGGCCAATGCTCGGCGACGCCTTTCCGGCCGCTTCTTCCCATCCCATCCCGGGGATGTATTTGTACTTGTTCCAATGAGGTTGACGGATTGAGCGTTGACGTTACACCCTTCATTTCACAGCCATAATATTCTGCCCACTTTGAGCCTCAAGCCAAGTAACCCTGTAAGAACACATCTCAGTGCCATGACTGCGATTTCCAAGACTGGTGTGCGACACTTCGGCGGCGGATGGATTGATGAATTCCGGAAGACCAATAGCCACCCCTTTCCCGTGATGGGTACTTCACATTGATGTAAAGTGGAAGAGACTGCCTGGACCTAGTGCAAACCACGGTCCCGCCCAAAAGTAGGTTTGAAGGGTTGCGGGAACGCCAAGACATGAATTCGAGTGTTGTGTTGTCCGGGACCAACCTGGTCTTGAACTTGACAGTCTCCACACTTTCCCTGCTACTATATTATCATATGGCTGTGCATTCACCTGAGTAGTTTGGCACGAAGTCCGACGGGCTTCAACTCGATTGCATATGCTGGTTCTGGCTGGGCAGACATTTGATGGCGGATCACCAGTCCGGTATCAACAAGTACCACCGTTATCACAGTCGTATCCTCTAACATTTCCACGGAAAATGTAGACGGGGTTTGTTTGTGATTTGTGCCCTCAGGCGTAGTTCTTTGTTTGAAAAGGTTAATCCGGGAGACCTCCTCCGGAAAAACCCAGCCCAACCAGCTGTTCTGGTGTAGTATCTATAAGAGTTTGGACTTGTCCATGGCAAGATAAGCAGCCTGTCTATTACTCGCGACGCCATTAAGCAGTCCATAGAGATAGATATCTGCTGTATCTTCTTAGACTTGTTTCAAGTAGCAGCTTCCCTTCGATCTGCTTCTTTTCTGTCTTTTGGCTTCTTTTGTCCCTTCCCAGATGCTCGGTTGGTCTATGGTTACGGGGGCTTGAAGTACCGCCACATTCTTGTCATGTATCAACCTCATCGAGGTACTAGGTGTCTATTTGGGTGATTGCTTTCCCCAGTCTTCGTCTGTGTGGGCAAGACATAAGTCATCCGTTCCTTTTCCCCCACCACATTCGCGTTGGCATCAAAAGGCACCTGTCTGGCTCGGACATGTTGTATACTTCACAGCACTTTCAGCCTGGCAATGCTCACAGCATCCTCATGTTCTTGTTGCGCGCCGCATTTTCGATCCCTATGGATTTTGGCTTTTCCCGGTTCTTTCAGAACCCTGTTGTTCTTACTTGGTCAGTGTAGTTGTTGTTCAAAACTTTTCCTGCATTCACATGCTTCTGTCCTAAGCAAATTCTTTGTACGGCGCTTCCGCATGGTAACACTGACTTCCGGCCTTCCGGCAAAGCTGATATTCTCGCCCCTGCCGGGCGTTGTTCTGGTGGATTCTTCCACCAACATCTGGTTGATCATCCAGCCATCCAGTGGCCTCTGTCGATTCCTCATAACAACCAGTTAACTGCTCCGCCCCCTGATTCTTGGTCGAAAAACTGTTAGGTTGGCAAAGTCTCTTCCACAGTTGTCAGATTCATTGCCCTTGCTCAAATCCATCCCCCTGGATCACACACAGGCTCTTCCTTTGCTCTTGGCAATTCTATACCCGTCCAATGCTGGCTTGTGACAAGATGTACTTCACTTGGACGTTAGGCCTTCCCCAGCAAAACTCTCAGACTGGTTTCAACCCCAGAGCTCAACAACCCATTCTTTCCGAAGTCTGCCCTGCCCATCTTCGATGGTCACCACGTTGGCTCTGGTTGGGTTGTGGAATGTCCAATCATGCACAAAGTCAATGCAGCGGGAAGGAGCACCTCTGGCTTGAGAGCATGGGTGAGAGTAAATATAGATGCTAGGATCGAAGACACGAACCCAGTCTGGATAAGATTGACTCTTTTGGGAAGGTGAGAGCTTGGTTAATGCGGTAAGAAGAGGATTGTTGTGACGTTGGTTCTCTGGAGGTAGAATCACATTTTTTCCAACGAGGTCTTGAATCTCGTGACCAGCTTGAAACATTGGTCGGTATCATGACCGTGCTGCTGGTGATATGCCACATACTTGGCTGGTGTATGAGAGGGTGGAGTGGATTGGTAATGGCTCAGCCCAAGGGTTTTAGATGCCCTTTTCTGATTAAGACCCCAAAGCTTAGACAAAGGCGATGTACAGTGGGGTGAAGGTTTTTGGCCTCTGGGCTAGTAATTTAGAGGTTTGGGTATTATTCCGGATGCACCGGAGAAGGGTGTGGCTGCATGGGTCTTTTAAGAGGGGAGGGGAATGGTGGCGACATGCTGACCTCCGAGTTCTTGCGGTTGCAGCGCCACTCGGGCTGCGTTATTGTTGCGGTTAAATGTTCTCCGGGGTTGCTCCCTGTCCTGGTCAATCAGACCTTGCTTCATCGCATCCTCGATTTGTACCCCATCTCATGTAGATCCGAAAAGTGGGAAAGGGGAGTACATCATTTTCCGCATCAATTTTGGTTGGAGATTGCACACAATCATCCTGATTTGCTCCTTATCATGGGTCTCGAAGTCATCATCGATGCCTTTGCCCTCCACCGAGTTATCGAAATCCGAGAAAGTTTCTTGGCTCCTGCCTTGTCGTGGCAATAGATAGCATCCAAGCCCATCAGTGTCTCGGCCAAGGTCATGGTGATGCAGCTCTTTCTTTCTTTCAAGCCTTGAGCAACTTCAATCAGACGAATGCTAAATCCGCCAAAGCCCGGGGAAAAGATCATTTCAGATAATGGTTCCCACTTCAAGGTGGAAGTGATTGACTTGTTGGAGAAATATAACGTGGCTTTTCATAAGTCGTCCACATACCGGCCGCAAACCTCATTCTTATGACTTTCGGCCAACAAGAATATCAAACACATACTGCAGAAGATGGTGGAAACCTACCGGGATTGGCCAGATAAGCTGCCCTTTGCTCTGTGGGGCTACCGGACGTCAATCAGAACTTCTACCGGAGCGACTCCGTATTCATTGGTTTATGGGATGGAGGCCGTTCTACCTATCGAGATTGAGGTTCCGTCATTGCGAGTATTGGCTGAGTGTCAAATAGCCGAAGCAGATTGGCAGTAGAGCAGGTTTGGGGAACTCATGCTCTTTGATGAGAGAAGACTGAAAGCACTGTACCATGTTCAAGGTTATCAGCGCAGAATTGCCCGGGCTTTCAATAAGAAAGTCAAGTCCAAGAATCTAAAGGAAGGAGATTTGGTGCTCAAGGACAACCGAGCTCCCATCCACGACCCAAGGGGCAAGTTCAGACCTAATTGGACTGGTCCCTATATCATCAAAGCTATCTGGTCAGGTGGAGCTGTGGTTCTAACGGACCTAGATGGCCTGGAATTTTCCCAACCGATCAACATGGACAAGTTGAAGAAATATTACCCCTGAGAGGCTCGCTAGGCCGAAAACCCGAAAGGGCGACCTAGGCAAAAGTTAGAGTACAAAAAATTGAAAAATATAAAAACTGAGCTCGCGAGGTTGAAAACCCACAAAGGGCGACCTTGGCAAAAGTTAGAGCGTAAAAGGAGAGTGAAAATACTCGAGTGAACCTAAGCCTAAACTACGAAAGACTTGATTCCCATCTTTGGGATACGTAGGCAACTTCACCCTGAAGTTCAACCATAAACTTTTTCCCGATCAACTTTGTCCATTTTGACCATCTTAGTCATCTTTATCCATCAGCATTTATCTTGATCTCCGGTGCAGTGCTGTTCAGACATCTTTGTCCATCAGTTTTTATCGCGATTTCCGGTACAATGCTATTCAGACTAGGGGCAACTTTCCGTTGCCATGCAGTGACGCGGTACTCTTCAAACTAGGGGCAACTTTCCAGTTGTGGGTATCTGGGGTTGTGCATCTCAGTGACAGATCTTAGGCGTGTCCAGTTCTGATCCATATCGAAAATGGTTTTGAAAAGTTTTAATAAAAGTTGACTTTGTTCAAATTAATCTTTCTACAACTAAGACCATTTTTGGACCAAAGTGGAAAATTTTCAGTATCATAACCTTCAATTTCATTGATTTCAAAACAAAGTTCTCATACTCTTGCATACAATCGAAGTTGATTTTTATTACATTCATAAAGAAAACATGAAAGTACTAATAAAGCAACAAATCCGGGGTATAGTCAAGTCAAGTATCCCTGCGCCCCCTCCCAGAGCTGGTCGAAGCCTCTGATGCCAAGCAAGGCCCAATCTGTGCCTCCTCATTGAGCCAATCCAAGCACTCGTCAGACAAAGTGCAACTGAAAGTGGGAGCAGGGGCCAGGAGCTCTCTAGTCCTCCATGCTGTGGCATATCGGGCAAGCTGTGCACCTCGGACCAGGAAAGCAGCCGGATACTCAATCCCCTCTGGCGGGCAAATCTGATCATGACCGAACTGGCGCAGGAACCGGAACGGAAAGTAGAACACACAGTGGATCAGACCAATCAACTGGATCCCGATCAGCCGGGACATGCTATAGCTCATTGTCGGGAGATTGAGCCAAGGACAATGCCAAGCAATGCGACCTGCAGACAAATTGCACATCCAGTCAAACCACCACTTTTCATCAGGGGCATCGACTAGGCGCTGTCGAAAGAAATAGCCCCAAGCTGAGTAGGCTGGGCAAGAGTCCACAACCTGCAATTTGTCCATCAACCATACCTGGGGAGGGATGAAAAATGAGAGAATAAAGAATAGAGAGATGTACGGTAAGAGAAAAGTGAGAAAAGGGTTTTTGTGAGAAAAACCGAGCCTGAGGGCCGAGTGATGTAAGCAAATGCATATGTAAGATTGGGTGGGAAACATTACCTGCAGTAGCAGTGGACTCTCAGCAAATCTAGTCGTCTCCCGGCAATAGATAGCATCCAAGCCCATCAGTGTCTCGGCCAAGGTCATGGCGATGCAGCTTTTTCCTTCTTTCAAGCCTTGAGCAACTTCAATCAGACGACGGCTAAATTCGCCAAAGCCCGGGGAAAGCAGAAAGTGAGACAGCAGGTACAAGCAAAGGGCGTGTTGCCAGAAACCTTGCCAATAATGGTTGCTGCGGTCACCAGCATTAGAAAAGCGATGAATCAAACCGAGGATATCCAGTTCCCCATTACAGATCAGAGACCGAGCGTCATGCGCGGTGAGTCCACACATCCGCCCTAAAGCTTGGGCGTGGCCAAAGCGGAACTGGGGCAAGATCTCTTCATGACATTCATATTCCATCAAAACTTGAAAATCGTCGAAAGTTGGACATACCTCTTGCCCGCCAAAGCTAAAGACATGCGTCACCGGGTTCCAAAACCTCGCCGCGGCATGGGGGAAAGGAAGGTGCAGCGGAGTGCGACTCAGCGCGAATAGTGCATTCAAGCCGAAACCCCGGAAGTTCAACTTTTTCGAACCATCTAGAGAAGCGATCCAAGTTGTGAGATTTTCAACGAGAAACGCCTCCATTTTTGTGCAAAACTAAGATGAATTGAGTCAAAACACGGAGCTAAGGCCTTTAAAGAGGAAAAGACACTATTCGGGGGACAAGTGTCAAAAATTGGGCGGTTGCTGAGCTGAGTGGCCGGCCGGCCACCTTTTCTGGCAGGCCGGCCCCCAAAAGTAGCCGACCATGCTCCAATGTGTGTCTTCAGCCCTATTTTACCCTTCGAGGGAAAGTATCAAGCATTTCCTTGCAACGGATGTGTCGAAGGCCTCTATTTCCCTTTGTTTCGGACGCATTCCGTTGCCCAGATCGTCCGAAGTACACTTCGTTTTGTTAAGTTTTGTTTATCGAGTTGTCGTTTTTCTTATCGAGTTGTTTGTCGAGCTGTCGTGTTTCGTGTTTTTGAGTTGTTACTCTTTGTTTAAACATTTTTTGTTTGAGTCTTGTTTATTGAGTTGTCAACACTATTGTGTTTTGCTTATCGAGTTGTAAACTTGCTAAGGTTTTGTTATATCTTAGAAAGTTAAGTTGTTGCGTCGGTTCACTACCTGACTGGGCAAATGTAGACGTCCCCGAATGCCCCGGGAGGGTGAGTCCCGTTCCGTTCATTTGGGGTTACTACAGCTCGAACTCTCAAATCGTCACGGTTCTTAATCTGAACCAAGGAGTCCAAATCCGACAAATCGTTTTGAGAAAACAGATTTTTTTTTAAAGAAGTGCCAAACATGGACTGCTTTGCCAGATACAGAGTCGCCACCTAAATATTTTATTTTGGGAAAATTTAGGAAACCCTGACTCGTTTGCCTAAGGCCACGTGTCCGTCATCACCAAAGTTGCCTCGGCTCGGGAACTTGGGTACGATTGGGGAAGGTCACTTCGTGAGCACCCCCGCTCGCCCGATCAAAGATCGGCCTCTACTAACCATGATATCTATTTTTGAAAACAATTGTGTGTTCTTTCCAGTTATTAGCCTAGATTTTACTATGTGATGCGCACAGCATACAAGTATAGACCGGGTCGCCTGAATTGGAACAAAACATTTAGTGTTTGTTTTTTTGAAAGATGGCTTGCTACTCACAAGTAGGCTTAAAATGGCAGATTGCCACCTTCGGTGCTTAGAAAACATTGGTTTTGCCACATCTAGTGGGCCTTAAAACTCACAGTTGATGTTTTGTTCCAGATCCAAGTAACACAACCTTCACCCACAGCGCATTCAGGCAGTTTAGTATCACATAAGCATTTAGCCTCATGGTAAGCATTACTATTCATGCTAGTCACTCACACGCATGGCAAGGATGACTAAAGCATGAAAAACTTTCACCGAGTACGCAAGCCAAAACAAAAGGCTAATTAGAAATCCATGCTATGATCCTAAATATGCTGAAATGCTCCTTTAATTGCAACACATGCAAATGGAATGCAACTATAGCAGGCTCGGGCTATTTCTAAACATGGCATATGGAATTGCTACAGCATAACATGTATTCAAAACTTGAATTGAAAATACAATGCAGTTAGTATGATGCGCCGAGCCCCAGTGCATGCAAAAACAGATGAATGATGCAAACATGCTGTTCATACTGTATTGCTATTAAACATGGCCCCTAATCTAACCCATCATTTAAGCAGGTAAAAAAAAGGAAGAAGACGGGGCGTTGGAAAGACATACATCACACGGCACGCCCACATTATTACAATTACGCCTCGCGCAGCGGGGTCCGAATGAAATAATATACAGTCCCGAATAAATTACAGTCCGGAATAAAAATACAGTCCAAATATGTACAAAAAAAAATTCCTAATTAATTACCAAAGTTAAACTAAGAAAACAATAAACTTGCCCACCTGCAAGCCAGGGACTGCCTTTGACCTCTTCTTCAGATGATGGATGAATCCCACCATGTCCGGGCTGGCCTTGCGCTGAAAAATCCACTGGGTACCCCATTGCCTCTGTTTGCAATTATTCTTGGAAAGTGCGCCTGTAGACAACCCCATTTTTTGACCTACCTTTAAGATTTAGACGTGACTGATGGTTTACTTAGTGGAGAAAGGTGTGCAGTCGGGAAAGGTTCAGTTTCTTCGGCAAGGAGAGAGTCAAATCTCAACTTCATACCCCTTTTTGGACCAAAACAATCTTGATCAAAATATTTAGTCTTAAAACCCTCTCTCTCAAAAAAAAACGTTTTTGAAATAAAGTTCTTACGATGTTCTGACGCTCGCATTTTGTTAAATGTTGCGCTTTTTGGTAAACCGAGCAAGGGCAAAGTGGAAAAGAATGAAAGAGAGATGAAATCTTTGAAAAAATCTTTCAAAACACCTTGCTTAGGGGTTTGAAGTTGAAGAAAAGAGGAGAAGAGGGAAGAAATCCAGTTGGGGGAGAAAATGGGCATGAACCGTTAAGAAAGAGTCGAACAGCCCTCGCCGAATCGGGCCTATTCATTGGCATACTTGGAATCAAGCTATGAGGCCACTACCGTTGGAAATAATACTTCCGGGGCTTCATTTTTCACTCAAAAATCTCCGAAATCCAATTTCGGACGGGGAAGATATAGTTGATTGAAGTAGGGCATCACTCCGGTTGGACCGAAATCTGCGCGGATTCACCAAAAAGGGCATAACTTTTTCCACAGGAGGAATTTTAATGCAAGGTTTCCGCCATTGGAAAGCTAACTTCCAGGGCTTCAATTTGGACACTTGAACGGCCACCATTGGACCTTCCTACCACCCACCGGACACTTTTATTTCCGGCAGTCCATTTTTTATCCTAAAAGTAGCTGGCCGGCCAGAAAACCTAGCAGGCCGGCCACCTAGCTGGTGAAATGACCTTTTTGCCCTTTTTGAGCTGGCCGGCCATAATCCTTGCCCCAAGTACATTCTAGCCATGTATTTCTTTTTACACTTCACCCATGTCCAAGGGTTTGGCACTTTTGGAGGAAAACTTGACTCATTTTCCCTCCATTTTCCCCCCCCCTTTTTTCCCCCTCTTTGGCCTATATATCAGCAGCTCCAGCTGCTGGTTTAGGGTTACAAAATTCCCCCCTAAGCCCTTGCCTTGTATCTCTCTTCCTCTATACTCCCAAGCTCAAAACCTTCAAGTCCAACACCCTTCTCTACACCACCACCTAGCACCATACCTCCAACCTCCATTGCAGCCACTTGAAGCCGATTTCCAGAGCTAAGGAGGCATCTTTTCTCAAGCCAAGAAGTGTTGAAGTTTGGTCTACAAGGGTGAGCAACACTTCCCCTCTTTTTAAGCTTATTTTTGCATCCTATGTAAGCCATTCTTGCTTGCTGTTTTGGGCTCCGACCCTAACTGGAACTAGGTTTATTTTAAGCCATTATTCATGTTTGTTTAAGGGCCTCACACTGTTTGAGGCCTCCTTGTTGCACTTGCTTCATTATCTCTCTTGTATGCCTATTTCTTGTGTAGTATTTTTGGCCTACGTGTGGACTGTTTTGAGGCATGTCATAAATTGTAAAGTTCTTATTTTGAGCCCTTCTTCAACATTGTTGAAGGGTTCATCACTGTTTGTGGCCTCTATTTGCCACTTGCCTTTATATCTCTCTTTTGGCCATATTTTTGCATGATTTATTAGCCTCTTTTGCTTCTGTTTTTGGACTCTGGTCCAAACTGAAAATGACCTTATTTTGACCCCATCTTCATGTTTCATTAAGGGTCTTTCATGGTTTGAGGCATCCTTTATACACTTTGTGTTATATCTCTCTTTTTTGCCTCATTTTGCATAGTATATTAGGCTTGCATGCATACTGTTTTGGGTCCGGTCATCAACTGTAAAGTAAAATATTTTTGGCCCCTCTTAAACATTGTTGAAGGGCCCCTTTGTGTTTGAGGCCAGAAACCGCCACTTGCTCCTTTGCCCCTCTTTTGGCCCATTTCTTGCATGAGAGCTTAGCCATACCTGTGCTGGTTTTTGTGGTTTACCATAAACTTTAAAAGGTCATATTTTGGGCCCCTCTTCAACATTGTTGAAGGTCCCTAATCTGTTTGGGGTCAGAAGCTGTGAGTTGCTTCTTTATCTCACATTTAGGGCCATTTTTGCATGCTAGTTTTTCCCTATTTGTGTTTGCTGTTTGGCCTTGCTTAAAACTGTAAATGTGCTTATTTTTGGACTGCCTTGAATCTGTCTTCATATGTCATAAGCAAATAGTGCATGTTTTGTATAGCTATAGGCCAATGCATAGGCCTAGTTTTGCATTTCGGTTTCATTTCATGCATCGGGTGTCATTTTGCCATCTTTCGGGGCTTTTTTTCATCACTTATTGCCTCTAAAATTTGTATTCTTGTATGCCATATTCCATGCCTTGCCATGTCTCGATAGAGTGGTATTTTGTGCCTTAGGATCGGTCCTCGGTTTGCGTGCATGTGTGCACGCATTCCGAGTTGTCTCATTTTCATCTGATGGCCTCCTATGTGAGTGTGGCTGAGGTCCACTCATGTTGGTGTAAGCCCATATTGCCTTGTGTATGCCATTCCATTTCATAGCATTGTGTATGCTAGGTTGTATGTTAGCGCATTGTGTATGCCATGTTATCTCGTGCATCGTGTATGCCATTTCATAGCATGTTGCATGTTAGGTTGTATATTAGTTGCATTCATGCACGTCATGCATACTGCATTGTGCTTGGGATAGGAGTTAGCCCGAGCACGGGAAACGAGGTGAAAATCAATTTGAGCTGTGTGTTCAGAAAATCAATTTGAGCTGTGTGTTCAGAAAATCAATTTGAGCTGTGTGTTCAGAAAATCAATTTGAGCTGTGTGTTCAGAAAATCAATTTGAGCTGTGTGTTCAGAAAATCAATTTGAGCTGTGTGTTCAGAAAATCAATTTGAGCTGTGTGTTCAGAAAATCAATTTGAGCTGTGTGTTCAGAAAATCAATTTGAGCTGTGTGTTCAGAAAATCAATTTGAGCTGTGTGTTCAGAAAATCAATTTGAGCTGTGTGTTCAGAAAATCAATTTGAGCTGTGTGTTCAGAAAATCAATTTGAGCTGTGTGTTCAGAAAATCAATTTGAGCTGTGTGTTCAGAAAATCAATTTGAGCTGTGTGTTCAGAAAATCAATTTGAGCTGTGTGTTCAGAAAATCAATTTGAGCTGTGTGTTCAGAAAATCAATTTGAGCTGTGTGTTTCAATCAGTGTTTTGGGCTGTGTGTTCAGAATATCTGTGTTTTGGGCTGTGTGTTCAGAATATCTGTGTTTTGGGCTGTGTGTTCAGAATATCTGTGTTTTGGGCTGTGTGTTCAGAATATCTGTGTTTTGGGCTGTGTGTTCAGAATATCTGTGTTTTGGGCTGTGTGTTCAGAATATCTGTGTTTTGGGCTGTGTGTTCAGAATATCTGTGTTTTGGGCTGTGTGTTCAGAATATCTGTGTTTTGGGCTGTGTGTTCAGAAGAAAATAATTTGGGCTGCGTGTTCAACCCTCAATCAATTTGAGCTGTGTGTTCAGAAAATCAATGTCTGGGCTGTGTGTTCAGAAAATCAATTTGGGCTGTCTGTTCAGAAAATTGGTGTTTGGGCTGCGTGTTCAACTCTCAATCAGTGTGTGCTGCGTGTTCACCTTCAAATTGGACTGTGCGTTCAGAAAGTCAGTGTGTGAGCTGCGTGTTCAACTCTTAATCAGTGTGTGCTGCGTGTTCACCTTCAAATTGGACTGTGCGTTCAGAAAGTCAGTGTGTGAGCTGCGTGTTCAACCCTCAACCGGTGTGTGCTGTGTGTTCACAATTGATTTATGGGCTGAGTGTTCGGGAATTCAAGTGATTGACCATGTGTTCAAAATGCAAACGGAATACAAGAAAAATTCGTAAATACGTTACAGAAAAGGTAGGAATGAAGTAAATACCTCTCGTGCCTCGTGGGAGAGATGATACTCAGGCTCCCGCAGGAGGAGATCCCCGGGTGCTCGCTCGTCGAACTCAGTTAAATGATGAAAAACCGCCCGCGGGAGAACATGTACTGGTGGATCATACCTCTCAGGGATGAAGGGGCGAACCCTCGGAGGTAAAGACATGATGTCAAGCTCGCCCTCGGTGCCTGGAGAACCTCCGCCGTGGGGAAATTGACCCGCTATTTCAACAAATCTGCAAAAAGGGGCAAAAATGAGCAAAAATTGGAAAAAGTCAACAAAAGTCAACTCCCGGGAAATGAAAAAGTCAACAAAAGTCAACTCCCGAGAAAATAAAAAGTCAACAAAAGTCAACTCCCGGGAAATGAAAAAGTCAACAAAAGTCAACTCCCGGGAAATGAAAAAGTCAACAAAAGTCAACTCCCGGGAAATGAAAAAGTCAACAAAAGTCAACTCCCGGGAAATGAAAAAGTCAACAAAAGTCAACTCCCGAGAAAATCTTCCAAATATTGAGATAAACTCACCTCAAGTGGCGAAAATGAGATTTCGGAGCTGCAAAAGTGAACTCAAAGTGTTTGGGTGGATGTATTTAAAGAAAAGAGGCTAAAAGGACAAAATTGCCCCCGGATTAGGCGAAGTGGCCGGCCGGCCACTTTTTCTAGCTGGCCGGCCATTTACTTTTCAATAACTAGCCGACCACATCCTTCTCCCAATAAAATTGGCCGGCCATGTTCCCCAGATGCCCTCCAAGGTCCTTGCAAATTTTAAGGAAGATTGGAGCCCCCGAGACCTGAAAAAGTACAAGAGAAGTGCACTTCCTGTCGTGAAATCGCTTCGCCGGAACTTCAACTTCAACTTCCAATGCATGTCTCATCGTTTACTCATCGAGAGTGATATGTATCCTTTTGAATATGTTGTAACCTCTCTGGGAGGTGAACCGGGGGCCGCGATCGAGTCGCCCTTGTCGAAACGCGCGTTTCTTCCCGCATTGCGATGCACTTTTCTATCAACACCATGATTGTCTGCATTCGATATCACATTGAACATATGCTGTTAGATATGTTGTGCTTGTTGAGTTTCTTTATGTTGCAGGCACGATATTGTATGTACGGTTCATTTGAGACTGGTGCGACCAGACGAATCGCGCAGGTATCGTATCTTCTCCGTGTGAGACGCGACGAGAATT
>NW_021026526.1:0-43155 GCF_004153795.1 Camellia sinensis
CGGCGATGAGGCGGAAACCGGCGTGGTAGCGCTGGTGATGACGACCAGTGCGGGCCACCAATTCAGACATATATCTATCCAAATAAGAACCTCCTTCAATTTGAGAAAGACACCCTTTTATCAAATCAACAATGATTCATCCCATTAAAAACATCACAACTAATAGCACTAATGCATTAAAAAATATAAAAATAAAAAAACATAATTTTAAAATCAAAACATCACATCATTAATGACGGAACTCACTTTCACCTAATTAATGGAAGTACTCCCAAGCATTTTTCTTATCAAATCTACACTTTCTCTCACATTGCTGCTGATACCCTATCTATCTCTCTCTCTCTCTAATAACTAACAACTGTCTCCAGGCGGAGATAAATTCAGACCCCACATTATTCAATGATGTGCAGTGTCAGATACATACACCATTGACAGGATCCGGGGTACTGCTGTCACAGCAGTACTGCGAGTCAAAACGACGCCGTTTTGACTCTTAGATGCATATTCAAGTTAAAAAAAAAAAGGAAAAAGTTGAAAAGGCTCGAACCCAAAGCACGTAAAGAAGAGAAACGTCTTCAACCACTGCACCACTACCTTTCAATGTTGTGCAATGTATTTTATTTATTGCTTTATATTTTATTTATTACGTTATGAAAATATCTTTCAAACCACCATAATTGATTTTTATGAAAAAAATTATTTATATATATGTTTATGTACCTAAGTTAAGAAAAAATATTACGTATACCAATTATTTTAAATGGTGTCATTAATAAAAAAAAATTATATATACATAAATCAAACTAGGTGGATGTCATTTAATATTATTTTACCATGTAATTCTTAATTTTATAATGAGAAAAAAAAAATAGTGTCCACCTAGTTAAAATTAGGATAAATTAAAAATATACCCCTTGAGATTTACTTAAAATACGAATTACCCTATGTAGTTTGAAAAATTACAAATACCTCTCTGTCAGAATTTTTTTATTTAATAGAATTAATTGAAAAAATGAAATTTCTAACTGTTCACCCATAAAATAATAAAATTATCTGAATTATTTTACTATGTAATTCTTAATTTTATAGTGAGCAAAAAAATAGTGTCCACCTAATTGACATGCACCTAGTTTGATTTATGTATATATAATTTTTTTTATTTATGACACCATTTAAAATAATTGATATACGTAATATTTATTCTTAACTTAGGTACATAAACATATATAAATAATTTTTTGCAAAAAAACAATTAGGATGGTTTGAAAGATATTTTCATAAAGTAATAAAAAAATATATGTCTGAAATATTAAAGTAATAAATAAAATATAGGGAAATTTGGTTATAAACCCCTTTTACCTTTCTTTCATTGTTAAAAGGACTAAGAAAAAAATTAAATTTTCTAAACCCCTTCATAATTATAAAATATTGCATAAAGGACAAACTTTATTATTTAAATATTTTTTCAGACTATTATACCCTCAACTAAATCTTCTCACCTTCTCCATCCACTCTCTCTCCACCTTCTTGGTCTCTATGACTCTGGCCAGCCAAAATCGACTTCATCTAAGCCTAAGATTCATTCAATCTTTGACCTAGAACACTGACCTGGTTCAAGCAATCACAATCTGACCTGTGTATTTGAATTGAAGCTTAGTTTGAAGCTTTAATCTAATTTGCGTCTGTTAAGAAACCAATGATTTCATTGCAAAATTGATCCGATTCGACAATCAACCCGAATTCAAGCTTCTAGAACTCGCAATTACGAACTGGAGTCCTTCGCGATCTGACCTTGGGTTCTCTCTTGTGACTCATTGTTCTTTGAGTCAACTTCGATGAGAACTTTGGATTTCAAGTTCTAATTGGAATTGTGATTTCAGTTTGCATCTGGCTTAAAGGTTGCAAACTCTAAGTTCGAACGACTTGCAGATCGACTTCGCTAACTGAATCGAAATCAAACTTGTGTTTGTTATCTTGAAGCGAAATTAGACTCAAGTTGAAGCTTCTATTGCAATTTGAAGATTCATCGAGTTCGCAATGACCACGTGGAGAAGAGTGTGGGTGGAGTTGTTTAGTTATACATATTTTTTTAAACACAGATTTGAGTTTTGAATATATGTATATATATATTTGTGTGTATGAGTGTTGTTGAACACATGTATTCTTTTCATTGAGATTTGTGATTGTTGATCGAGTTTTAGAAGTTTTTCTTCTCAATTAGATATGTTGATTTGTTGATTAATTTGTTTTGTTTTTGTTTGTTTGTTTGTTTTTTATTTATTTTTGTTGTTTTGTATCTAATTTCATTTGACAAAACCAGAGTAAAATTTTACTCTGGTTCTATTGCTCTGTTTTTTTCATTTGACAGAACCAGAGTAAAATTTTACTTTTATACAGAGTAAAATTTTACTTTTGTGTAGAGTCTAACATTTTACTAGTTTTTCAGAGTAAAATTTTACTTTATACAGAGTAAAATTTTACTTTTAGTTTCAAAGTGTAACATTTCACTCTTATTCAGAGTAAAATTTTACTTTTAGTTTCAGAATGTAAAATTTTACTTTTATACAGAGTAAAATTTTACTTTCATAGTTTCAAAATGTAAAATTTTACTTTTATACAGAGTAAAATTTTACTTTCATACAGAGTAAAATTTTACTCTGAAATATATAGTGAAGATGACTTAATAGGAGAGTTGATAGATATGAGGGTAATATAGTAAAAGAAACAAGTTTTAAAATATTAAGGGGTTTTGAAAGTACTTATATAATTCTTGTCCTTTTGAAAGACAAATTAGATAGTGAAGGGCTATCACCAAATCCCCCTAAAATATATCGCCACAATATTCAATTGTAGACTAAGTAGTGCAGTTGTGGAAGACGTTTCATTTCTTCACGTGTTTTCGGTTCGAGCCCTTTCAACGGCAAATATATATTTTTTTGGGGGGGTAAACTTGAATATGCATCTAATTCGAGCCCTTTCAACGGCAAATTTTTTTTTTTTTTTTGGGGGGTAAACTTGAATATGCATCTAAGAGCCAAAACGACGTCGTTTTGACTCGCAGTACCCCCGAATCCCCATTGACAAATTTACCACAATGATGTGGTAAGACCCTCGGAGGTGTTTGATTGGAAGGATTAGGATATGGATTGGATTGAAATTTATTGGAAGTTTTTTATTTGGTGTTTGTTTTGTTTTTTTTAATTTGTCAAACTCAATTATCCTCCATATGTGTGCTTGCATTGTTCGGGGGGGTGTGGGATAATTTTCATAAGATAACAATTTTATGAGATTAAACCGTAAAAAGTTTATTTTGCTCTTATCATATATTATTTGCTTCCTCGGTTGTTTTTGGTAGAGATCGTTATTTTAAAAGAAGCAAAAATAGCAAAACCCTGGCAGGTGATTCTTCTTTTTGAGGCTGAATTTCATCAAATCATTCGATCTCCTACCTATGCTCAGGTTTGAAACACTTTCTACATCATCCATTTTGTTTGCTATTTATTTTTTATTTCAATTTTGGTTGTTGCCGTGGCTGATTTGGTTGAGATTTTATTTTCTCTCTCCTCTCTCTAGTTATTTTTTTGTTTCTTTCAAGTTTTTTTTTTTTTTTTTCTCTTCATCAAACCAGATTTGTTTCTCTTTCTTCAATATGAGGGATTTTGTTTTTGTTCTGTCTATTTTGGTGGGTACTGGGCCTGTATTTATTTATTTAAATTTTTTTTTTGAGCATTGAAAAAACATAATTGGTTTTTTTTTAATGGATGCTGCTACTCGTGGTTGTTTGTGGTGTGATGTTGCTGCTAGTTGTTTGTTGTTAATGGATACTGCTGGTTTTTTTTTTTTTTAGCCTTGAAACATAGCTGGTTGTTATATGGAAATTGCCATCATTAATTTAGAAATTGAAAGTAGTGCATCTATGCTACTTGCAAATTCTTATATGTTATCTATATGTCTAGAGATGCTCTATTTTTTAAACTATTTGTAATTCTAAATGGTGTGTTGCGTATTGTTGCTGGTGTGTTCTGTGATACCACTGGTATGTTGCTTTTAATCTGTGGGTGTGTAAAGGCTTTTTGTTGAAATCTCTTCAACTTTTATTTTTTGTTCTTTTGGTTTTTGGTTGTGTGCTCTTTACTCTTTTTCTTTGTTGATGTATTTATGCTTTGTTCATTCTATGCATTAATAAAATTATTTTTTTGCTGATCAAAAAAATAATAATAATTTTTTTGTGTTGGATAAAAATTAGAAGGGAAATGGTCTTATTTATATTGAAATAATGTGACCACTAAAAAATATAACTATTGAAAAAATGTTTGTTTGAAACATTGAAACAATTAAACAATTAATTGTGGTCCACTAATCAATTATAAATAAAGATTAAATTTAAAGATAGACTTAATATTGATATTACTTAGTAAACAATTGAAAATGGGTAAAATAGTCTTTTGATCATTTATCTTTATTCAGTTCGTCCAACCAAACATTGGATTCATTAAAAACAGTCATTTCCAAACATCTAATCCCATGAGAAAACAAACACGAGATACATATTCAATCCAACCAAATAGTTCGGGGGATTCACAGTCCTAGGATTCAAATCCGATGGATTCTAATCCTTCCTTATTTAGTCCGTCCAATTAAACATACCCTCAATGATTAGATTAGATGCATGAGACCATCTCATGGTTTATCAATTTTTTCATCAAATTTAAATTTGATAAAAAAAAATATTATTTTTTTATTTTAATAATTTCATCAGATTAGTGTCAAATCGAGGATAACAAAAAAATTTCACCAAATTGAGGATGCCTAAAGCTTTCATCAAATCACTGTTTATAGCCGTTAGATTTTCATTGCTAGATGTCCATAGTTGTCCCCCGGATGACCACCTCTAGGCAAAGATTTGTGAAAAACATACACTAGCCGGTCGATTGGCTGGACATCCGCCCAGTCGTCTGCCCGGTCAACTGGTGTTTTAATAAAAGCTTAAAATCCTCCGTTGAAGCACTTGATATCAAATAAAATTTTTACTCAAATTTAGTGGAAAAAAAAAAGATGCACTGTTGGAGATGCTCTGAAAGCATCCAAAGATTACTCTTTTTTTCATTAAATTTGAGTAGAATTTTGAGTAAAAGTTTATCGAGCGTTCCAACAGACAAGTTGTATTTTTCATCAAATCATCGATTGACCGGGAGGACAATCGAGCGGATGTCTGGCCGGTCGACCGGTTTGTGTAAATTGACCAACACTTTTATGGGCAATTTTGCAAGGAAAAGGTTGTCTAGGAGGACATTGGGTCTAATAGTCACATACAAATTTGATAAAATGATAAAACTCTCTTGATTTGATAAAAAAATTTAACTTTCCCTTTATTTGATATTAGTTTGATGAAAGGGTCGGAATACAGGTTTTAGGCATTTTTCATTAAATTTGATGAAGCATTAAAAACGCTCTAAGGTATCTCCAATGTTTTTATTAGATCTTTCATCAAATTTAAATTTGATGAAAAACTAATGAAAGCAATTTTCCAACCGTTTTATCAATTTTACGTCAAATGAATGAAGCGGTACTTTTTTCATCAAATGTAAGAAAAGTTTATCTTTTTATTAAATTTGTAGGTAGTTAGGCCGAACATCTACCTGAACGTCCTCCTAGACAACTAGTTTTGGAATGAATTTGACGAAAATTTATTCTAGACAGACGACCAGCCAGTCAACCAACCAGATTTAATGAAATGATTGGAGTGCATTGTATCAGATCAAATTTTTACTTAAATTTAATGAAATATGATGAATGATTGGAGATATTTTAACAAATTAAAAATTGACATTTATCTTAACATATTATTGTAATAGAATTATATAAATTTTTTTAAAATCTCAAACATTTTTCGTTTATTGACAATGTCATATATGTCTCACTGCCAAGAGTCGGTGGGCACCAAAAACAGAAGATGAGACAACGGAGGTCCAAAGCCACCTGCCCTTTCGCGCTTGTATTGTAGTGTATGAGAGAGAGAAGTAGGGGGCGATTAACACACCACCCAATTGAGGTGATTTGGTGAAATATGATAACTTTTTCAAAATTTTGATAGTCTCATTTGGTAACTTTCTATTTTAGTTAGAAAATTATTATAAATTGTCGCATTATTTTTTTTATTTTTCTATATATGTTTTCATAAAAAATTAGTAAGTTACTAAAATAGTATATTCTCATATTAGGCCTTACTTTTGTATTATTGTGTATTTATTAATTTAAAAAAAATTATAATTTTTTTTATAAATACATCTAGGTTATGTGCATTCAAAAAGTAAAAGATTTGCTCAAATACTAAAAAGATATACTAAAAAAAAAAACATGAAAAACATGAAAAGCAAAAAAACTTAATTTTCAAAGAATTTGAGTTCAAAAATTGGAACCAAAATAAGGTGAATAAGAAAGAAAACTTGTCGTCATGTTGAATTCTTTTGTCATGTTTTGTTTGTAAATTGAGTAAAAAAGAGTGAAAAATGATAAGAAATTGTGAGAAATGAATATCTATTATTAAGATTTGGTAAGAACAAATTGATTAGTTATGTTAAGATAATTATATGCAGAGAGAGAGAGAGAGAGGATTTCTGTATATTGAATAATGTTAAATAATAATGTATGTAAACTATTACAAGAGGTGGCTTATATGTAAAACTTATATGCAGTGCTAATCAAAAAAACCATGGAAATATGGAAACGTAACAAATATGAAAAACAATATATTCTAGATATGCTTCAACAACCCCTCTCAAACTCAACGAGGTAAACTAACTTGAGTTGGGAATAACAAATCAAAAAATAAATGAGAGTTTGCTGTGTACAACAAATGAAAGAGCCTACTAGGAGCGATTGAGAAGAATTTAACAGCCCCCCTCAAATTTAAGTAAGTAAACTAACTTGAGTTGGGAAGAACAAAACAAAAAATAAATGAAAGTTTGTTGTTTATGGCAAATGAAAGAGCCTACTGGGGCGATTGAGAAGAGTTTGCTGCTAGGGAAAATGATAAGCTCCTACTAGAGGCAATTAAGAAGAGTCTGCTGGTAGAGCAAACGAAAAGGGCCTGCTAGGGGTGCTTTTGAACGACGTGTTCTCCGTGAAAGGAGTTTGCTAGGGGCGACTGATGTGATGGGCCTTGGGAGGCACTTGAACAAAAATATATGTTGAACTAGCAGACGTGGCACATATGTAACTTATGATGTGTTGCACAGTGATGGCATCAGATGAAAGAGTGCGCTAGAAGGCGGCTTATGACAGGGTTCGCCAGGGGGCAACTTAGTTGGTGCGCCAAAGGGCAGCTTGGATGGTTCACATGGTGTATCACCATTAGGAGTGCTCGAGGATCGGTTTTTGATGGTTCAGTTTGCGACTTAGACTCACCCGTATGTCTGTGGTTTGGGAAAAATTGAATCCGTAACTGCCTGTAGTGCAGATTGCGGTTTGTGTGGATAGGGTTCGTAGATGTGCTAGTGATTGTGAGCGGTTTACGAATTGGGCTTTTCGTTTAAAAATTTATTTATGGGCTTGTTTTTTCCCATTTTAAATATTCTTTTTGGGCCTTTTCTCCCAATTTTTGGAATATTATTTTGGGTCATAAAATCACATATTTCTTATCATGAAATCATTATTTTTCAAATGATTTATCCCAAATAAATTATAGCCTATCTATCCAATTTACTTCTAGAAGGAAACAGAGCATAAGAACAGGCCAAGATCAGTCAATTGACTTACATTCACTTTGTAAAAAAAGTATAAAACTAAACAAAACCCATAGTTGTTTGGGTAAATTATGCAAGTGGTCCCTGTAGTTTACACAATGTGTCAGTTTAGTCCCTATTATTTTAATTTGCAAATTTTGCCCCTTAATTTAATGAATTGTGTCATATTGGTCTAATAAATAACGACCATTAGGTTTGGTGGACGAAAACTCAAACGATGCGTCAATTTGGACCCTGTAGTTTCAACGCTGTGTCAATTTGGTCCTTATCAAAATCGAGCAAATTAAAACAATAGGGACCAAATTGACACATCATTTGAGCATATGACAACTTTCTGTCCACCAAACCTAATGGCCATTATTTATTGGGCCAATATGACACAATCTGTTAAATTAAGGGACAAAACCAAGCATATTAAAACAATAGAGACCAAATTGACACATCATGTAAATTACATAGACCATTTGCATAATTTACCTTAGTTGTTTTAATAAAAATGGAACAAACATCTTTTCTGAAAAATTGATTATAGGGTTTGTTAAACTCACTAACTAGTGAAAAATAAGAAGTATAACCATGAATAAGTCATTTTACTCATTTTATTACAAGTTATCAGTATTTGTTGGGTTTCTACACTTGCTATGCAAAACTTTGTTTACTTGCAAGTGAGTGAGAGAAGAAAAGATTAGGGTTACACACTTATAAAACTTACAATAAAATTTGACGGTCCAATTTTGTTTTTTGTTTTTTAAAAAATGTATACAGATGCGGACGGGTGAGTGCGAGTGCAGGTACTAGTGTGGGTAAAAACCGCAACCCACAAAACAAAAAAATCTTAACCCGCATCTAACCCTAATGCTTATGTGAAACCGCCCAAATAGGTGCAGTCGGTTTAGGTTGGACGGTTTTCATGGGTCAAGTAATCCTATGCCCAGCCCTAATCACCATGCTCACTATGATATAGGTATATTACCCTCCCTCAAACTCAAATAGGTTTTAAAATAGAAACCTATTTGAGGTTGAAAATGAGAGAACTGAGAAAGAGCGCGGAAGCATTTAAAAAAAGAAGTGAATTTTGAGTGATGAAGAAGCGAAAGGCTGGGATTAGACGCCAGCGAAGGATGTAGTGGTTTATTGGTTGTTGGAGATTGGATAAGCATAGGTATATCTTAAAAAAAAAAACTCCAACAAGCAGCGAGGGCAAGGTTGCCAACTGGCTGCCCGCCGCGCCGTGAACAAGAAATACAGATTGAAATCTTATAGTTCTAATACCATATTAAGATAATTGTATAAAGAGAGAAAAAATAGAATCCCTGTATATTGAATAATGTTGAATAATAATGTATGTAAATATTACAATAGGTGACCTATATATATGATGTATATGGAGTGTTAATCAAGAAACCATGGAAATAAGGAAACTTATAGAAATATGGAAACCTAACAAATATTGAAAACAATATATTCTAGATATGCTTTAACAAGCTGTAAAATATTTATAACACTAAAATTATCCTTTTTGAGAGGGCATATTTGCACCGGACAGTACGGCCGAGCTACGGTAGCGCAGGTGTAGCAAACCTCTTAGTGCCGAGCTATCTCCTCGATCGGCACGACCCTTCGACCTGTCTTACACGGCCGAGGTAGGTTTGCCGACCAGGCATGGTCTAAGGCCTGGCCGAGCTGTGACTGTTAGGCGTTCGGCGGTAGGCGTGCGTTAGCACGGCACGACCGAGTAGATAACAGTCCGAAAAGAGTCTAGGCCGGGAAGAGGTCGGCGTGCGCCCGACTGGATAGTTTGGAAGCTCGGTCATGTTCTTTGTGGTTGTGATTTTCTCCCAAGGAATAGGCCGATCTTGGTATGCCGGTCAGGTGTACCACTTGAGCCAATGGCGTGAGGGGGAGGATATCTGCTCCAGGCACGCGTTAGTACCGTTTGGCAGTTTTGCATGTACTGGATGGAGGATTTGGCCTTTACACGTGTAAGGTGGTGGGAGGCAAGCACGGCCACCTGTCCAGGGAAAGACAGCAGAGGTAGTGCGCGCACAATCCTGAGGCTGCATAGCCAACCTAGAAAAGGGAGGGGAAGATGAACGTTAGAGGTAAGCAATTAATGCCATCAAAAACACACTCTCTCCCTCTAACGGCCTTCTTCTTCTTCCTCAAGTGATCTGACTTGATCGTCGGAGGGTCTATCCGGCGCACTACCGCCGGGCAGCTCACCGTTCTCTGTGTTGCCATGTTAGATGCCGTCACGTGAAGCTTGGACTCCAAGGAGTACGGAAAGTAGAGGATATTTCGCCCCCCGTACAATTGGCGCCGTCTATGGGAACCTCTTTGATACTCAAACCTTATTTTTCAAGCTTCTTCAACCATCTCCATGGCCAACAACGATGAAACTCCACTGTCCGTCGTTGATGGCGTCACACCAGAGTCTGTCCGACGGAGAGAAGGCCCCCGCATGTTCCAGCCATGGCGGGCCTAGAAACTTCTTCGCGAGACGCGCGAGACAAACGCGGAAGGAGTACTGATCGCTCAAAAAGTCCAGAGGGCCGACGGCAGCGGGGGGAGTCCCGTGCGCAGCACCTGGAGCACAAACTCAAAGACCAAGACGCCCTCATTCGCAGGATGGCGGTGAAGATGGAGATGCTGAAACGTCAGATTAAGGGGAAGGGTGTTGCTGGAGAGGGCAACCTCAGTGAGAGCACCCCGTCCCCCCGTTCTAGCAGTCGCTGCCAGGAGAGGACCCACTCTCTCTCCATCACCAGGAACTATGGGGTTGGAGATTCCAACCGAAGGGAGGGCAGATCCCTCACTCGAGACAGCACATACCGTCCCTTACGCCATTCTCCGACGTCACGATACTCATTCTCCACCCGTTCCAGAGACCTGAGGGATGTATTGGAGGAGAGGGCGCGCCGTCGAGCGGCTCAGAGAGTGCCGGCGTAGCAGAGGTTGAGTGCCCCAGTTCACTGTAGCGAAGAAGTGGCGATGCTAGCGCCCAGAGTGATGGCTCATGCGCCAGTGGACAAAGAGCTAGCGAGACTTACAGCCACGCCGTTATCTCTGAAGATCGAGAGTACACTACTCTCTGCCGGATTTCACCAGCCTAAGTTCACCTTGTACGACGGCAAAACGGATCCGTACATGCACGTAAGTCATTACCGGCAAGTAATGGCTGGCCACCGGTGCAATGACGCCTTGATGTGCCTCATATTCCCAGTAAGCTTGGGAGAACTGGGCCTGAAGTGGTTCGAAAGGCTTCTAGAAGGGAGCATAGAGGGGTGGCAGCAACTAGCGGAAGCCTTCGTCACCAAATTCAAAACCAACACTCGAACGCCGAAGGAGGTCGATCATCTTCTGGGCGTCAAGATGGAGTCAGGGGGATCATTGAAGGCATACAACGTGAAGTACTGGGAAACTTACAACGAAATCCTTGACTGCCCTACCAACCTGGCGATCACTCAATACAAGTGGGGTCTCCCAGTCGGGCATAGGCTGCGGGATTCGCTCACAATGCACCAACCCACAACCATGGAGTCCTTGATGCAGCGGATCAATGAGCACATTCGTGTGGAGGATGATACCACCTCCGTGACCGAGAAGGTTAATCCGGTCGCAGCGGACAGAAGGGTAACAGGGAAAGTTCACTCGATCGGGCAGGAGGATAACCGCCCAAGCGACCGGCCAAGAGATCAACGACGTGGCCCAAACCGCGATGGCAGAAACAAGGGTCGCAGAAACGACCGAGCTGACGCTCCCCGTGATGCAGCGGAGGATGCTAAGAGAAAATTGAAGGCGTGGACTGGAATCACCACGGTCTTTAAAATCCATATCTACCGCATCTTGAGTGAGATCAGAGGCGAGCCTTTTGTCCGCTGGCCAGCCAAGTTGGGGAATGCACAGAGAGGCTTCAACTCAAGGTATCGCTGCACCTTCTATGAGGAACGGGGACACCGCACGGAGGACTGCTTGCCGCTCAAACAACATTTGGAAGAGCTAGTGGCCGCAGGACATCTTGACCAATACATAGATGGGGGTATGAAAGCCGCGCCATTGGGGCAAACCAAGCCAAACGGCCTGGCCGCCCTAGAGGCGGCACCCCAAGGCGTAATCAACGTCATCTATGGCATCATTGAACCAGCAAGGGTCTGCGAGCTCAAAGGGATGATTAAGAAAGCCGAGCACATAAGGGAAGTGCTCTCTATTCGGCCCGCTATGAAGAAAGGGAAGACCGAGAAGAAGGACATTCTTACCCTTTCGAGCAGGGACTTGGAGCGGATCCAGATGCCCCACAATGACGCCCTAGTGGTAACTCTTCGCATCAATGACTTTGAAATCAAGAGGATCTTGATCGACCAGGGGAGTTCGGTCGAAATTATGTACTATGACGTGTTCAAACAAATGAAGTTGGAGGACAAGGACTTGGCCCCTGCGATGTCCCCTTTGGTTGGCTTCAACTCTCAGCCAAAATGGCCGGTAGGGAAGATCATACTGCCGGTCAAAGCGGGTTCAGTCACAAAGCAAGTAGAGTTCTGGGTGCTCAAAGTCCCATCCACCTACAACTTAATTTTAGGCAGGGGCTGGTTGCACGCCATACAAGCAATAGCGTCGACTTACCATTAGGTCTTGCGCTTCGCGACGCCAAACGGACAAATAGAGGAAGTTTGGGTAGACCAGGTGATGGCGAAACAATGATTCGTTGCGGTAAATGACAGCCGAGCAGCTAAAGGATTTGTCCAAATGATTAAGGGACCCGAGAGAAAGGAGGTCCTTGAAGACGTAGGAAGAAAGGTCGAGGAAAAATCTGTCAAGGATTTGGTGGAAGTGCGCATCGACGAGAATGACCCAACTAAGTTCTTCCTCTTGGATCATCTTTGTCTAACGCCGAGCAGATAGATTATGTCAACTTCTTGGTTTCCAACGTGGAGGCTTTTGCGTGGACGCCTTACGATATGCCTGGCGTCGACCCTAACTTCATTTGCCATCAGTTGAATGCCTTCCCAAATGCGCGGCCGGTCATTCAGAGGACTCGCCGCTCGACTCTGCACCATGCCAAGGTAGTGGCAGAGGAGGTCAAAAATCTGTTGGAAGCAAGAGCGATAGAAGAAGTGCAATACCCTCATTGGATATCCAACACGGTGGTAGTCCCGAAAAAGAATGGCAAGTGGCGAGTCTGCGTTGACTACAAGACAGTTAACCGTGCATGCCCAAAGGATAGCTTCCCCCTCCCTCGAATTGACCAGCTGGTGGACTTGACCGTTGGCCATCAGAGGTTTAGCTTCCTAGATGCATATCGGGGCTACCACCAGATAGCCATGTATGAACCGAACCAAGAGATCACGTCGTTCACTACTCCTAGAGTCTTGTATTGTTATAAAGTCATGTCGTTCGGACTGAAGAACGCCAGGGCAACTTTTCAGAGGATGGTGACAAAGATGTTCGCTTCTCTTTTGAGCCGAACAATGGAGGCCTACATCGACAATATGGTGGTAAAGAGTAAGGAGAATTCTCAACACCTCACCGACCTAGCAGAAATGTTTGCTATACTTAAGCGCCACAAACTTCGTTTGAATGCCTCCAAGTGCGCCTTCGGAGTCGGCACCGGGAAGTTTCTGGGGTTTTTGGTCACAAACCGAGGGATTGAAGCCGACCCATCACAAATCAAGGCTATACAAGAGCTGGAGCGCCCAAACTCCACGAAAGACGTGCAACATCTTGTCGGGATGGCAGCCGCGCTGAATAAATTTATCAGCCGGTCTTCAGATCGTTGCAGGCCCTTCTTTAAAACTTTGAAGGCCAAGTTCTTTTGGGATGACGAATGTGACCGTGCACTGGCAGACTTAAAAATATACCTTTCCTCAGCCCTTATCTTAGTCACACCTCGGCCGGGCGAAGAGTTGTATCTCTACTTGGCAATCTCTCAACATGCTGTGAGCACCGCCCTAGTCCGCGCTGAAGGCATCCAGCACTTGCCCATCTTCTATGTAAGCAAGACTTTGCTCCTGGCTGAGACGAGGTATCTTCCGCTAGAAAAACTAGCGCTGGCCCTGATGATGACATCAAGAAAGCTGGCGCACTATTTTCATGCCCATACAATAGTTGTGTTAACCGAGTTCCCACTTAAAGTGCTTTTTGAAAAGACAGACTTCACCGGAAGAATTTTGAAATGGGCCGTGGAATTGGGGCAGTACGATATCAAGTTCCGCCCGCGCACCGCAATCAAGGCTCAAGATCTTGCAGACTTTGTGGTGGAATTTGCCCCTGGAACGCATCTAGTTTGCCCGGTTAATTTGGCTGGTGCCGATTTAGCGCAGCCCATGGTTCTGGCGATAGAGACAAGTCTTGGCTCAAAAGTGGGAGAAGGCAGAAGAGCGATCGAACTAGAGGAGCCGGGTGACTTCTTGGAAGACGTGCTCAATTAAGACAAGGAAAGAGACCAGAAGGAACCGATCAGAGACTTGGAATTGAGAAGCTCCCAGAACGCCTCTGATTGCTGGAAGTTGTTTATTGGCGAGATATGGAAGCTCTTCGTCGATGGGGCATCCAACAGGCATGGGGCCGGGCTGGGCATCGTACTGACTTCACCGGATGGGCTGATTATCGAGCAGGCAATTACGCTCGGCTTCCCAGCATCCAACAATGAAGTGGAGTATGAAGCCCTCCTTGCCGGACTAAGAAGCGCATTGAGAATGAAGGCGTCAGCCCTAATGGTATTCAGCGATTCCAAGTTGGTGGCCAATCAGGTCTTAGGGGAATATGAGGCAAGGGACGAAAGAATGGCCAAGTATCAGGCGCTGGTACGCGTAGAGATCACGAAGTTCGCCGCAATAAGGATGGAACAAATCAACCGCAAGGAAAACAACGTGGCTGATGAATTGGCCGGACTTGCTTCTACTCAAACAGCTTTTCCTAACCCCTTGATGATAGAATTTTTACCTCGGCCAAGCATTGAGGAACTGGAAGTGACCGAGGTACTCTGCACCGACTTGGGTCCTTCCTGGATGGACCTCATCATCGTCTTCCTAAAAGATAGAGTTCTACCGCAAGAAAAGAAGGCGGCCAACAAGATCCGGGCCAAGTCAGAGCGATTTTGGCTCTCCCCATCCGGAGCCTTGTATAAGAAATCTTTTACGGAGCCGTATCTGAAGTGTGTCCACCCAGCCAAGGTAGAAACTTTTCTGTATGAGATCCATGAAGGCATCTGCGGCAGCCATACTGGGGGCAGATCTTTGGCTTACCGAGCAATTTCCCAAGGTTATTGGTGGCCGTGCATGTAGGCAGACGAGCAGAAATACGTTCGCAGATATGAAAAGTGCCAAAAATTTGCTCACCAGATCCACCAGCCAGCAAGAGAATTGCTCCCCCTTACAAGTCCTTGGTCGTTCGCACTCTGGGGATTGGATATAGTGGGGCCACTCCCAGCAGTCCTGGGCAATCGCAAATTTTTCATCGCCGCCACTAACTACTTCACAAAGTGGGGTGAGGCTGAACCACTGGCGACCATAAAGGAAAAGGATGTGAAGAAGTTTGTCTGGCAAAATATTATCACTCGCTTCGGTATACCCAAGGCCCTCATCTCGGATAATGGCACTCAATTCGATGGGAAACTCTTTCGCAGATTTTGCAAAGAGCTGAAGATCGAATTCTACAATTCAACGCCCGCCTATCCTCAGTCAAATGGTCAAGCAGAGTCCTCAAACAAGACCATCTTGGACGGGCTGAAGAAGTGGCTTGAGAAAGCCAAGGGGAAGTGGGCTGAAGAACTCCCTAATGTGCTCTGGGCATACCGCACTACACCAAGGCGGTCGACCGGGGAGACACCATTCGTCTTGGCTTATGGCATGGAAGCCGTTATCCTGCTGTAAATCGGTATGCCAACCATCCGGTCTGAGAGCTTCTAGCCAGATTTGAACGAGGAAGCAGTGGCATTGGAGCTTGACCTAGCCGAGGAAAGAAGGGAACGGGCTCTGATCCACATAGCGGCCTATCAGCAAGAACTCTCCAAGAAATACAACAAGGCTGTGCACCCCAGGCTGTTCAAAATTGGGGACTGGGTCTTAAGAAAGGTGATGGGCAATACGGTGGCCCCTAGCGAAGGAAAGCTCGGCGCAAATTGGGAGGGGCCATACAAGGTGACTGGCCTAGCAAGAAAAGGGGCATACCACCTAGAGGACTTAGACGGTAAAGCTATCCCCAGACCATGGAATGCAGCCAACCTTAAGATTTTCTACTTTTAAAATGTAATTGCTTTTGTTGCTTAGCTTTCTAGACCTTAAGCCTTTTGGCACTTGATGTAAGAGATAGCACTGCTTTTTGTAATGAAAAATAGCCCTATCGTTCTTTTGAATTATATCTTTTTGTACGAATGACATGGCAAAGCTAAGGGGCCACTATGGATGCCAGGGGCAGGGAGACCAACCTGCGCCGGAAGAACTGATTTTCACTCGCCGGTATAGAAACAGACCGCACAAACAGTTGGTGTATTGTCCAGTGAAATAATTGGTGTGTTGTCCAATTTGCATAATGCCCGAGCTGACTTTTGCTCGCCCAATTGGGATGTTGGCGTCATGACCAACTTAAATGAAATATTGGTGTTCTGACCAATTCACAAGCCGAGCTGATTTTGCCTGGCCTAATCAAAATATTGGTGTTTTGCCCAGCCAAAAAGAGCCGAGCTGACTTTGCTCGGCCCAACGAAATGTTGGTGTCTTGTCCAACTTACAAGAGCAAAGCTGACTTTGCTCGGACAAATGAAATGTTGAAGTTTTGCTCGGCCACTTGGACATATTGGTGTTCTGCCAATCTCCGAAGGCCGAGATGAATTTCGCTCGGAGAAAGAGCCATGGTGTCTGGCGTTTTATCAAAATGAAAGGGGCCGCACAACTCGAGCAAGCCGAGCAGTATTTTGCTCGGCCAAAGTGAAATTTTGGCGATATGTCCAACCTACTGTTGGGCCGAGCTGAATTTTCCTCGGTCACTTCGAAATATTAGTGTTTTATCGCACTTACAAGGTCCGAGCTGATTTTAGCTCGGCCAAGTGAAATGCGACGCTCATCCAAAAATTGAAGAAATACTGATTTTAGCTTGGCATATGGCGCGGCTTAGCCGACCTACCAGTTATGATTCGTGACCATTTGAATGAAGAAATTTTCATGTTGCAGCCGAGCAGAAATTGATGATCAACAAGCAACAAGTTCAAATTTTCATTGATAAGGGAAATTGCATTACAAGGTGGGGCCGAGCCCGGTTACATTCAAAAACAAAAAAAACAAAAAAAAGAGGGCAGAAAGGAAGAGGGAGAAAACATCAATCTAGTTCGATGTCAATGGTTTGCACGACAGGATCAACTGTCTGCTCGGTCAAGCCCTCCTCGGCCTCATCGTCAGCGCCTTCCATCGCAACAACCTCCCGCTCGGCCACTTTATCTTCGGCCCGGTCGGACGTCTCAGGGGAAGTTTGATCGGCAGGTTGCGCGGCGGCAGCCTCTTCCTCAGCCTCTTCCTCGGCCGCTTTCTTAGCCTCTTCCTTAGCCTCTTCCTCGGCGACCTTCTTCGCCTCTTCGATGAGCCTCTTTTGTGCGGCGCTGGCGTAGGCTTGCATGTAAGGCGGAATGAAGGCAGCGGGCGGATTTTGGAACATCTCCGCGTCCTAACCAAGGCCAACTTTCTCCACGGCAGCTTTCCAACCGCACTAGAAAAAGATGTCCTTGGTCGCCTGAACCTTCCGTTCGTAAGTTTTCTCGCCCTGCGCATAGCCCCGATCTTCGGCAGTGTCAACCGCCTTATCCTTCTCCTCCTTATGGGCATCGCGGAGTTTGCGCAGCTCGGCGAGGTACTGAGCCTTCATCAACTTCACGGCCCGCTGTTTATCCTCTTCAGCCCGGCCCAACTTCTGGCTTAGCGTATCGCGCTCGGCCTCGGTCGCCTCTTGCGCGGCCTTCAACTTGGCTATTTCGGCCGTTTTGGCCTTGTTTTCAGCAATGGTATCCCGCAGGCTCTGCCGCACTGCGATCATTCGATTGTGTGCTAAATAGTTCTTTTGCGCGGCTTGAAAACAAATGAAAGATTGTAAGCGTTCAGAAAACCGAGCAAAAACCGATCAACAACTTGCAGAAAAAAAGAGTGGAAAACTTACAAAAACGATCGATTTTGCCGCCGAGCGAAGCACCTTCAGGTCGGATAACTCGTCGTGCTTCTTCATGTCGGCGGGAAGGATCAACCCCTTGGTCATGTCGAAACCGAGGGAGTAATCCTTGTCTGCGTACACTGAATTGGCCTCAGAGACAGCCCGGCCTTTGTACTTGATCTCGGGCGCCCTGACCGGGGGGGTCGTTGGGGTTTTGGATGGCCCGCTGAGTAGTTGTTCGGTCTGGTCACCCAACTCGGTGGATACGTGCTCGGTTGAATCTTCGTCGACCAGTTGTTGCCTGGTTTGGTCTTTTCTCGGTCGCTTTTTCGACCGACCTGTTGGATGTTCGCTTGCAAGAGCCAGCACAGCCCCCTCCCTTTACTCGGCTGGAGTGGAGGAAGTCCCCCAGATACCTCTGGTGGGAGTCGCCCAGTTCTCCGGTGATCATTGATTTGATTGCTCGGATTTTTTCCATTTCTTGTTCGGTGGTGAGGGAAACAAGTTTGATCGTTGGGAGATTTGGATCTGGTTCTGGAGAGGGCGCATGAAAAAAGTCAGTCACCCTGCTCTTGCGTGGTGCTGTGTAGTGGTAGGTCGGTTCGAAGCCGAGGAGTTTTAGAGACTCCCTTTACTTGGCCGGATGACGAAGCAGAACTCTGATGGCCTCTTGATTAGCTCGGGAGTAGCCGTCGGCCAAGAGCTTGTAATCTGCAAAAAGGAGGACAAGTGTTAGATCGGCAAAAAGAAAATCAGTGCAAAAAGAAAGTAGTGCAGTTTGCCGAGCTACTCACCAGCACTGCCAAAATCTTTCCTAACATACCAGCCCGGTATGGGCGCCTCGGTGTCCTCATAACGACCGGACACCCACAAGAAGTCATCGTCGTTTGTCTCCTTATCTGGGTTACCCTCTATGAATTTTGCTCGGCCCTTCTTGACCTTCAGGTACCAGCAAAACCCACCCTTATTTTTGCTAAGGCTGTATTGATGTAATATCTAGGCGAGACCGAGATTGAGACCGAGCTTCCTATTCAGCTCGGCCACACCGTTTATTATCTTGTACGTGTTGTTCGAGACTTAGGTCGGACAAAGCCTTGTCTGCCTCAAAAATTCGCAGATCAAGGGTTGGACCGGGAAGCGAAGCCCTCCTTCCACGATGGATATGACCGTGAAGGGGCACCGATCTAGGTCACCCCATGGGGTATCTCCCTTTTTGGCCAGCTCTAAATGAACATCGTCTGGAATGTTGTACTCCCTACGAAACTCGGCTAGTGCACCAGGCGAGCTCACCATGAACCGGTATTTCCCCATCTACCTCGGTTTTACTTATTTGGTGGTTTAATTTGTATCTCGGCAGAAAATTCTGGTGTATTTGCTCGAACTTTGAGCTCCACCAGTGGTAATGCTGTGGGGGCCTGGTCAGTCCTAGTTCTGCATTGTTAAAAAATAAGCCCAAGGGTTAGCGCGGCATAAATTGCACGGCTCCTATTGGTTCTCCTAGCTCGGTCAAAATTCCCGTTATATGCGGCCGGTCTACCCCCTATCTCGGCTCGTCTACCCGGCCGATATGGCCCTCCTAGTTCGGCTATGACTCCCTATATCCAGCTCGGTCGCGGCCTCAACGGGAAGCCGCAAACTGATCTTTGCTTGGCTGAAGTCTTATTTATGGATCCAAGTTACCTATTTAGCTCAGTCCTACCCAGATTCAAGTTGTTCATCCTAGATTCAAAGTTGGTACATTTTACTCGAAGAAACAAGGGGCATGGGAGCCCCATCTGCTTTTCCGATTCCAGTTCCAGTTCTTCCTAGGGTATGCAACTATTGCCCTAAACAAAGTGCATAACGAGCACGAAGAACACAGGCTTGAAAACATGAAGAACGCGATGAACAAGGGGGAAGGAGCTTACCGACGACGGAGTCCAAGGAGGGATCAGTCGATCACGAGCTCGATTGCAGCTCCTGAGGGAGCAAAAACGGATGTAGAGGAGGTAAAGGGGCAATAACAGCAGCAATGGCAGAAGTTGGGAGGTCTTGAGAGCTAGGGTTTGGGGGCTCGTGGTTGGAGATGAACAGTGGGGGGCGTTTGACCCCTCGTTTATGTGTATAAAAGTGGTGGGAAAGCCAATGGGCAGCAGTCGTTTGAATTTCGCGCACGAAAAGACAGCTGTAGGGCTGCACGTCACCAATGGCGTGAGGCCACGTGGCACCACAAGGGCAACTCTGTCAATACGGCTGTACGACCCTTGACAAGACTACTGAAGCAATGACCGACCAAATGGGATAGCTCGGTAACGGCTTCGAAACCAATTGCGCTCGGCTTGGTACTGGCGCAACTCAGGGATTGTTAGCTCGGGCATGGTGGTAACCCCAATCACGATTAGCTCGGATGGGATTAAGGGAATATTGAGAGGACAGATTTGCACCGGACAGTACGGCCGAGCTACGGTAGCGCAGGTGTGGCAAACCTCTCGGTGCCGAGCTATCTCCTCGATCGGCACGGCCCTCCGGCCTGTCTTACACGGCTGTAGACGTCCCCGAACGCCCCGGGAGGGTGAGTCCCGTTCTGTTCATTTGTGGGGTCACTACAGCTCGGACTTGATTTGTGTCACGGTTCTTAATCTTGAACCAAAGAGTCCAAATTTGGCAAATCGTTTTGAGAAACAAATTTTTTGAAAGAAGTGCCAAACATGGACTGCTTTGCCAGATACAGAGTCGCCACCTAAATATTTTTTATGGAGGAATTTAGGAAACCCTGACTCGGTGCTGAAGGCCACATGTCCGTCATCACCGGAGTTTCTCGGCTCGGGAGCTAGGGTACGATTGGGGAAGGTCAGCTATAAGCACCCCCTCTCGCCCGATCCGAAGATCGGCCTCTACTAACCGTGATATCCGTTTTTGAAAACATTATGCGTTCTAATTCCAATTGTTAGCCTAGAATTACTATGTTATGCGCACAGCAAACAAGTATAGACTAGATTGCCTAATTTGGAAAGAAACATTGCATATCCGTTTGTCTTTTAAAAAAAGTACTTTGGATTTTGCTACTCGCAAGTAGGCTAAAATACGGATTTCAACGAGTTTTTCCAACTCAAACAATCCAACCTTCTCCCACAGGCATTCGAACAATTTATAACACATAAGCATCTAGCCACATGGTAAGCATGCTATCATGTTAACATTCACACGCATGCGAGATGTTAAAGCATAAATACTTACATCGTACTCCGTGCCAAAAACAGGAACATGTTAGCAATCAATGCATGATCCTAGTTCATGTTAAGTGCCTAATGCATCGCATACAAAATGTCACTAGAGTAGGCTCGGCTAGTCTATGAATGACATGTGAAAATGCACAACTAACACGTATTCAATTCGGAATTTGAAATACAGATGTAGTTAGAATGATGCGCCGAGCCCGGTGCATGCAAAGCAAATGTATGAATGCACGCATGCATTGCATAGGGTATGCTAATTTTAAAATATACCCTAGTCTACCATCATAAGCAGGTAAATAAAAGGGAAGAAAGACGTAGGATTGGAAGACATACACACCACTCACCCACACTTATTACAGAGTTGCCCTCGCCCGGAGGGACCAAATAAATAATACAAATTAATTAACTACGCAAGCTAATTAAATATTACAAATTACCTAATCAGCTAACAAACTAATTAAGCTAGAAAAAGCAGTAAAACCGCCTCGGGAGGAGAGCCAGATGCAGCGCGTGCTCGGGTCTTGCTCGGAAGTGCACAGCCATGCATAGTTTGCCTCTGTTTTCCCTGCTCTGCCTCTCTGATGACTGCCAAAGTCTCAAGTATGCTTCTCTGGATACTGGGATTCATCACCAGCTGAGTAGAATTACCACCGGCAGTGGTATGTGGTCACCGGCACAAAATGAAGCTATCGGCAGAAGAATAATTGTCGGTCGGCAATGTACACTGCCGGTCAGCAAAGAATGCCCGCAAAACCTGCAACTCACAGCAGCAGAGGACAGAACTTGCATGGCAATACAATTCAAGCAATGTATGCACTAATCATGCCCCCTATCATGTTTGTGATTAAAAGGGGCATGTGTCTCGATTCTCAGACCGCCAATCACACATTTCCATGCATGACGGCCCAAAGAATCAAGTGTGCAACTTTCATGTCAAATGAAATGCAAACCAAACAAACAAACCAAGGCCCAATTCCTATCACCAAGTCAAGGAATAAGGCATGCATGCAAGATGCAATGCAACCTAGGCATGCAAGCTAAGGATGCAACATGGCATGGCAAGACACTTATGCAAGCATACAAGCAAACATGAGGTAATGCAAATTGATGAAAAGGTGGACTCATACATGATTTAGGCAACTCTAAATAGGCCTAAAATAGTGGCCAAAGTGCTATAAAATGAGGGCTAAATGTCATGCAAACATGCATGCACACAAGGACCAACACTTAAGCATAAAAAGGCAATTCTCAAGCACACTTGAAAGAGGCATAACATGGACTAATGGCATGCAAGGTAAGCATTGAAAATCATGTTACAAAGGGGATTAAGCCAATTAAACAAGACAAACAAGGCATGCAAACGAAGCCAAAAACCCAAGACAAGCCAAGAGGCTTAAACCAAGACTAAATCAACCAAGCCTTACAAGGCTAAGAGGACTTAAAATAGGTCTAGTGCAGACCTAAACAACATCCAAAGGACACCTAGATGGCACCTAAATGGCTCAAAATCAAAAGCATGCACAATGACCAAAACATGGAGCATGCAAGTCAAGCTTCCAAAGCTTCAAAGAGGTGTCCAAAGCAAACATACAAGCATGTCAAAGGGACTGAAATTATGCTATAAATGATGCCAAATCATTAGAATAAAGCAAATAGTGCATGCTACATACTCGCACACTTGAGGCCAACAAGCCAAAATGCAAAGGGGGTATATAATGCATGCCATGGCCGACCCAAACAACCTAGGACAGACCTTAAACATGGCAAAGTGAGCATAAAACCTTCACAAGTCTAAGCCTAAAACATGCTAGAACAAAGGCTAACAACCTAAGGCATATTAAGGCAATAACATGGCATTACATGGTAGGTATGCTAAGCATGCATGGTGTACCAAAACCAACACACAACAAGGTTATATCATGGCATAATAAGCATGGAAAACAGCCAAGACATGATCAATACACACTCTAACATGATGCTCTCTCAAGAGGCCAAAAAGGGTCCGTTTCAAGGACAACAAGGAGAGGGGGTGGCCCTCCCCTTTTGGAGACTTCAAGGCACCATCTCCGCCACTGAAATCCCTTAAGATTTTAGTGATGAAGAGGCCCAAACACCAAAGTCTCGAAACTTGCACAAAATAGCACAAAATGGAGCCTTTCAAGGCCTAAGAGGGGTCAAACACCTCCAAACCACAAAACACTCTTAATAAACAATCAAGAGGGCTAAAAAACAAAAATTGTTTGTATTATACACCAAGCTCAAAAACGATTTTAAGATAGGTAGAAATACAATGCAAGATTGGGGAATAAAGAGGCAAAATTGTTACCCTTGAAGACCCCTTCAACAATGGTGCTCCAACAGCTCCTTCTAGGTTGAAAACAGCTCCAAAACTTCAAAACCAACCTCTTAGAACCTCAGTAGCTAAGTGAAGGTGAAACACTATGTGTTTATGTGCAATAGTAAGACACAAATGCACTTTAACACACACAAGAGGAAGATATAGAGATAGAAAGTGTATGGTTTCTAACCCTAGAACTCAAAACCCTAAAAATGGCTGTTTAAAAATATCTAAAGTCTCTCAAGTGTCTAACCCTAAAGCCAAGAGAGAAGACTCTCTCTTATAGAGCCTTTTGTCTTGTAAAGCTTACAAGACAAGCTTCCAAAGAGAGAGATCCCTCCACACACGTATATGGAGGGGAGCCAAAAGCAAGACAGCTGTGATAAAATATCTGCAAAAGCAGATGCACAGTAGTCGGCCGGCCAAGAATGTCATTTTGACAAAATTGAGTGCCGACCGGCAACAAATAGTGCCGACCGGCAATATACATTGCCGATGGCATCAAAAACCAGCCGGTGACCTCTAGCCACTGCCGGTGGCGTGTGGGGATGCCTCACAAGGCATTCCATGCCCCTCCAAGGTAAAACACAAGTGTTTGGTGCAAAACCAGACACAAAACGGTCAAGTTCGGAGATCCTGAGGCAGGGCGCGTAGCCGAGACCTCCGGGAACTCCAAACGAACACAAACATGGATGATCACCGAGTGTTCAAACGGTGACGTCCAAGTCTTGAGGACGGTCAAAAATGGGGTGTCTACAACGGCCGAGGTAGGTTTGCCGACCAGGCATGGTCTAAGGCCTGGCCGAGCTGTGACTGTTAGGCGTTCGGCGGTAGGCGTGCGTTAACACGGCGCGACCGAGCAGATGACAGTCCGAAAAGAGTCTAGGCCGGGAAGAGGTTGGCGTGCGCCCGACCGGATAGTTTGGAAGCTCGGTCATGTTCTTTGTGGTTATGATTTTCTCCCAAGGAATAGGCCGGTCTTGGTATGCCGGTCAGGTGTGCCACTTGAGCCAATGGCGTGAGGGGGAGGATATCTGCTCCAGGCACGCGTCAGTACCGTTTGGCAGTTTTGCATGTACTAGATGGAGGATTTGGCCTTTACACGTGTAAGGTGGTGGGAGGCGAGCACGGCCACCTGTCCAGAGAAGGACAGTAGAGGTAATGCGCGCACAATCCTGAGGCTGCATGGCCAGCCTAGAAAAGGGAGGGGAAGATGAACGTTAGAGGAAAGCAATTGATGCCATCAAAAACACATTCTCTCTCCCCTCTAACAGCCTTCTTCTTCTTCCTCAAGTGATCTGACTTGATCGTCGGAGGGTTTATCCGGCACACCACCGCCGGGCAACTCACCGTTCTCTGTGTTGCCAAGTTAGACGCCGTCACATGAAGCTTGGACTCCAAGGAGTACGGAAAGCAGAGGATATTTCGCCCCCGTACACTTTTAAAATATAAATAAAGAAGAAGAAATCTCACTCATACCCCTCTTTCACTCGTTTTGCTTTCTTACTCATCCTAACATTAAAGTTGTGCAAAATATGATTTAATCCGCATTGATCTTCCTGCTAACCACGAGTTAATTTGATTTGCAGTTTGAAATTTATAATTTGTCTTTGAAATCGACCGTTTTGCTATATTCAATACATTTTTTTTTACCTCTAATGAAATGTCAAAGCAAAAATCTATATATGAGAGATTTAAAATATGAAATTTGTTGCCAACTAGTATTTTTATTTTTTTTTGCTTTCTTCACTTAAATAAGAAATCAAAATCATTTCCTTTATTTTCATGTCTCATGATTCGCTTTTCATTAGGTTAGAGGTCAAAGTTGCTGATTTCAGTTACAAGTTTGGGATAGCTACAAAAATTCCTGTTATCGGCCCCCACAAAAGACCAAATGCTGCTCTCAAATTTGAACCGTTGGCTCTTGCTTTGCTTTGCAGCTCTCTTCTCTCAAAACTAGAACACTCATGCAAGTGGACCTCTGGCACCTCTATAAATTCTTTTGTCTTTTTTCTCAACCCAAATTTACATTTTTCATTTTTTAAAATTTTTTTGACTCTTTCGTTTTTTTTTTTTTTTAAAAAAAACTTCCAAATGAGGGGTTACATTAGCCTCATTATATACAGTAAAATCATAATACCAAACACATAGAATTAGTTGAGCTTGAAAGAATCAGTATTTGTTGGGTTTCCACACTTGCTACGCAAAACTTTTGTTTACTTGCAAGTGAGTGAGAGGAGAAAATATTAGGGTTACACACTTATAAAACTTACAAGAAAATTTGACGGTCCAATTTTGTTTTTGTTTTTTTTTAAATGTATACAGATGCGGACGGGTGAGTGCGAGTGCAGGTACTGGTGTGGGTAAAAACCGCAACCCACAAAACAAAAAAATCTTAACCCGCATCTAATCCTAATGATTATGTGAAACCCCCCAAATAGGTGCAGTCGGTTCAGGTTGGACGGTTTTCATGGGTCGGGTAATCCTATGCCCAGCCCTAATCACCATGCTCACTATGATATAGGTATATTACCCTCCCTCAAACTCAAATAGGTTTTAAAATAGAAACCTATTTGAGGTTGAAAATGAGAGAACTGAGAGAGAGCGTGGAAGCATGTAAAAAAAGAAGTGAATTTTGAGTGATGAAGAAGCGAAAGGCTGGGATTAGACGCCAGCGGAGGATGCAGTGGTTTATTGGTTGTTGGAGATTGGAATAAGCACAGGTATATCTTAAAAAAAAAAACTCCAACGAGCAGGGAGGGCAAGGTTGCCAACTGGCTGCCCGCCGCGCTGTGAACAAGAAATACAGATTGAAATCTTATAGTTCTAATACCATATTAAGATAATTGTATAAAGAGAGAAAAAATAGAATCTCTGTATATTGAATAATGTTGAATAATAATGTATGTAAATATTACAATAGGTGACCTATATATATGACGTATATGGAGTGTTAATCAAGAAACCATGGAAATAAGGAAACTTATAGAAATATGGAAACCTAACAAATATTGAAAACAATATATTCTAGATATGCTTTAACAAGCTGTAAAATATTTATAACACTAAAATTATCCCTTTAAAATATAAATAAAGAAGAAGAAATCTCACTCACACCCCTCTTTCACTCGTTTTGCTTTCTTACTCATCCTAACATTAAAGTTGTGCAAAATATGATTCAATCCGCATTGATCTTCCTGCTAACCACGAGTTAATTTGATTTGCAGTTTGAAATTTATAATTTGTCTTTGAAATCGACCGTTTCACTATATTCAGTACATTTTTTTTTTTACCTCTAATGAAATGTCAAAGCAAAAATTTATATATGAGAGATTTAAAATGTGAAATTTGTTGCCAACTAGTGTTTTTATTTTTTTTGCTTTCTTCACTTAAATAAGAAATCAAAATCATTTCTTTTATTTTCATGTCTCATGATTCGCTTTTCATTAGGTTAGAGGTCAAAGTTGCTGATTTCAGTTACAAGTTTGGGATAGCTACAAAAATCCCTGTTATCAAATTTGAACCGTTGGCTCTTGCTTTGCTTTGCAGCTCTCTTTTCTCAAAACTAGAACACTCATGCAAGTGGACCTCTGGCATCTCTATAAATTATTTTGTCTTTTTTCTCAACCCAAATTTACATTTTTCATTTTTTAAAATTTTTTTGACTCTTTCGTTTTTTTTTTTTTTTAAAAAAAAAAACTTCCAAATGAGGGGTTACATTAGCCTCATTATATACAGTAAAATCATAATACCAAACACATAGAATTAGTTGAGCTTGAAAGAATCAGTATTTGTTGGGTTTCCACACTTGCTACGCAAAACTTTTGTTTACTTGCAAGTGAGTGAGAGGAGAAAATATTAGGGTTACACACTTATAAAACTTACAAGAAAATTTGACGGTCCAATTTTGTTTTTGTTTTTTTTTAAATGTATACAGATGCGGACGGGTGAGTGCGAGTGCAGGTACTGGTGTGGGTAAAAACCGCAACCCACAAAACAAAAAAATCTTAACCCGCATCTAATCCTAATGATTATGTGAAACCCCCCAAATAGGTGCAGTCGGTTCAGGTTGGACGGTTTTCATGGGTCGGGTAATCCTATGCCCAGCCCTAATCACCATGCTCACTATGATATAGGTATATTACCCTCCCTCAAACTCAAATAGGTTTTAAAATAGAAACCTATTTGAGGTTGAAAATGAGAGAACTGAGAAAGAGCGCGGAAGCATTTAAAAAAAGAAGTGAATTTTGAGTGATGAAGAAGCGAAAGGCTGGGATTAGACGCCAGCGAAGGATGTAGTGGTTTATTGGTTGTTGGAGATTGGATAAGCATAGGTATATCTTAAAAAAAAAAACTCCAACAAGCAGCGAGGGCAAGGTTGCCAACTGGCTGCCCGCCGCGCCGTGAACAAGAAATACAGATTGAAATCTTATAGTTCTAATACCATATTAAGATAATTGTATAAAGAGAGAAAAAATAGAATCTCTGTATATTGAATAATGTTGAATAATAATGTATGTAAATATTACAATAGGTGACCTATATATATGACGTATATGGAGTGTTAATCAAGAAACCATGGAAATAAGGAAACTTATAGAAATATGGAAACCTAACAAATATTGAAAACAATATATTCTAGATATGCTTTAACAAGCTGTAAAATATTTATAACACTAAAATTATCCTTTTAAAATATAAATAAAGAAGAAGAAATCTCACTCATACCCCTCTTTCACTCGTTTTGCTTTCTTACTCATCCTAACATTAAAGTTGTGCAAAATATGATTTAATCCGCATTGATCTTCCTGCTAACCACGAGTTAATTTGATTTGCAGTTTGAAATTTATAATTTGTCTTTGAAATCGACCGTTTTGCTATATTCAATACATTTTTTTTTACCTCTAATGAAATGTCAAAGCAAAAATCTATATATGAGAGATTTAAAATATGAAATTTGTTGCCAACTAGTATTTTTATTTTTTTTTGCTTTCTTCACTTAAATAAGAAATCAAAATCATTTCCTTTATTTTCATGTCTCATGATTCGCTTTTCATTAGGTTAGAGGTCAAAGTTGCTGATTTCAGTTACAAGTTTGGGATAGCTACAAAAATCCCTGTTATCAAATTTGAACCGTTGGCTCTTGCTTTGCTTTGCAGCTCTCTTTTCTCAAAACTAGAACACTCATGCAAGTGGACCTCTGGCATCTCTATAAATTATAATTCAAAGACCAAGTCGAGTGTGTGACACTCTGTCCTTAAGACAGATTCGCCCCGCTACGGTGCTTACGGTTGAGTGGCATCTATCTTCCAGGATACAATGATCTTAACCAATTTGTAGTAGCACTCCAAAACAAATTGGTCGGCGAACCAAACATGTGTTCTAACTCTCTGATTATTTAATCTAAAACTAATATATGAAGAATAAATGCACTAGAGAATAATATGGACAGCAAAGGCACTGGTTTTTTTGGATTCTCTGGACTGCTGAAAATTGATTGTATTTATAGGCAAACATTTGACCCGAACTTGTATCAAATAGAAGTGGAAAGGTGCGCAATAACTTGAACAGGTGCAACCACTATACAAACAGATAACTGTTGAATAGTTGGCTTGACGGTTGCTAAGACCAAATTTTCAAATCATTTGAAAAAAGGATCCGTTGGTTGTAACAGTTTCAAAATTGTTGGAATGCTTTTATTAAACTATTTAAAATAGTATAATCAATTTTAGGAAACCACTTAAGGAAACCAAAAATAAATTTATTTAAAATTAAATTCCCACAATAATTTTTATTGAAAAAATTCAAATGAATTTTGTCTAAAAAATTAATGTTAAACCCGAAAACGACGTCAACTTTCCATTCACTCATAAATGGTTTTGACGTTCCGTCTTCACCATGTGACTTGCCACGCGGCAAGGAACACGTCACCTTTTTGGACCCATCCCAAAAGACGTTTGGGGTCCACTTAATTTTGGCCTTCAAGTTGGCCCAAAATAAGCCATATAAAACACCATTTCTTTCCAACAATCCCCCACATGAATGGAATTTGGCGGAGAGAAAATGCAACAACATGATCTAATTACAGAGAGTACAGAAATTAGAAATATTTTGCAAAGGATAGGTAGCTTTTGGCTTTGAACTTTCCCTTGTGAGACATTATCGGATTTACTAGCTAACTAGTGAACATGATGTCTTAAATTGTTCAGCCGTTTGTGTAAACCAAGACAATAGAACTCAAACAGCATATCCCCAGACACAGTTTAGTTCTCACTATTGTGTTCATTTTGGCCTTGAACAACCTGGTATTTCATGAGTGCTCTAGAGAATTGTAACCCTTCACAAATCTCATAGAACCGGCCCAATTCACACTCACATAGGTGATTCTTATGAAGAGTATCCTGCCATACTCCACTAGGTTTACCTAAATATAAGAATCATGAAAATTTTACTTCACCTTAAATGCTACAGTCATCACTATTTCATTATAGAAATGGGTAGGAGTTGGACTCCCTAGTGATCCTTTTGAGTCATTCACAACTCGGTTGTCCCTTTGAACCTAGATCCTGGGATCTCTAGTCAACTAGGTTGGGTTGCCGTTGTGGTAACTCTTATTTAATAGGCTTAAGTCTCATTCCCCTCGATGAATTCTCAACTAACTCTCTTGCTAACCCTTTGGTTAGTGAATCCGCTATGTTGTCTTTAGACTTAACATATTCTATGGAAATAATTCCATTAGAGAGTAGTTGTTTCACGGTGTTATGTCGACGACGAATGTGTCGTGACTTACTGTTATACATATAACTCTGTGCTCTACCTCTAGCTAATTGACTATCACAATGTATGCATATAGCAGACACCGGTTTAGGCCATATTGGAATATCTTCAAGGAAGTGACGAAGTCATCCTGCTTCTTCCCCAGCTTTGTCTAATGCTATGAATTCTGATTCCATAGTAGACCTATCAATGCAAGTCTGTTTGGAAGATTTCCAAGATACAGCCGCCCCACCAAGAGTAAAGACATACCCACTGGTGGACTTCGAGTCTCTAGCATCTAATATCCAATTTGCATCACAGTATCCTTCTGGCATGTTTGATTGGAAGGATTAAAGCATAGGATTGGGATTATTAATCCGTGGGCCCAATCATCCTATGTTTGTTTTGACATTTTAGTTTAGGATTATTAATCCAATGGATAATTAATCCAACAAATTTGTAGGATTATTAGTAATGGGGTAGGGGTGGGATAACTAATACCACACTAATTTAATAGGATTATTAATACCTCACTATTAGTGTTGTGAATCAAACATGGCCTTCAAGTACTGCTGGATATCTAGTATAATTAAGCCCAATGTTACGAGTAAATCGGAGATATCTTAAAACCCTTATAATTGTTTTCCAATGTTTTACTCCCAGATTACTCGTAAATCTACTTAATTTACTTACTGCATAAGCTATATCTGGGCGAGTGCAGTTCATCAAGTACATTAAGCTTTCAATAATTTGGAAATACTCTAATTGAGAAATACTTTCCTGTACATTCTTAGAAAGATACAAATTAACATCTACAGGTGTTCTAGCAAGATGATCATCTTCTTTGCTGAATTTGTCAAGTATTTTCTCAATGTAATGAGATTGTGACAAAGCATATCCTTCTGATGTTTTGGTAATTTTCATACCAAGAATTACATCAGCAATGTCCATGTCCTTCATGTCAAAATATTTATTCAACATTTTCTTGGTAGTTTTAATCATGTCGTTATTACTACCTATGATGAGCATATCATCTACATAAAGACATACAATGATATAACCTTTGTCTGTGTTTTTAATATAAACACATTTGTCACACTCATTAATTTTAAATCCATTTGACATCATTGTTTTGTCAAATTTCTCATGCCATTGCTTTGGCGCTTGTTTTAAACTATCTAATGATTTAACCAATTTACACACTTTCTTTTCTTTCCCTGGAACAGAAAACCCTTCTGGTTGTTCCATGTAAATTTCTTCCTCTAACTCACCATTTAAGAAAGCGGTTTTAACATCCATTTGATGAATTTCTAGATTGTATAGAGATGCAATGGCAATTAGCATTCTAATGGATGTTATTCTAGTAACTGATGAGTATGTGTCAAAGTAATCAAGACCTTCTTTTTGTCTAAAACCTTTGACCACAAGTCTTGCCTTGTATTTGTCAATTGATCCATCTGCTTTCATTTTCCTTTTCAAAATCCACTTGTACCCAAGAGGTTTACAACCTGGTGGAATGTCCACTAATTCCCAAGTGTGATTTTGCAAGATGGATTCAACGTCACTGTTGACAGCTTCTTTCCATAAAGGAGCTTTAGGGCTGGGCATAGGCTCTTTAAAAGTTAAAGGCTCATTTTCTAACAAATATGTTAGAAAATCTGGACCAAAAGATTTTGAGGTTCTAGCACGTTTACTATGCCTAGGTTCCTCTTCCTCATTTTGATTTAACTTTTGTTCTTGATCATGTTCTTGATCCTGACTAGTAATAGCATTATGAGATCTTTTCTTGTTACTAGTCTCTTGTCCAGTCTTATTTGGAAATACATGTTCAAAGAAAGATGCATTCCGAGATTCAATAATAGTATTTACATGCATTTCGGAATGTTCTGATTTATGAATCAAAAATCGATATGCACTACTATTCTTGGCATAACCAATGAAAATGCAATCAATGGTCTTAGGACCTATCTTAGTCTTTTTAGGACTAGGAATAGCCACTTTAGCCAAATACCCCCACACTTTTAAGTATTTATAGGATGGTACTTTTCCATGCCATAATTCATAAGGTGTTTGATTCACTTTCTTTCGAAGTACTATATTAAGTATATAATTAGCAGAAAGTATTGTTTCTCCCCACAAGTTCTGAGGTAATCCAGAACTTATTAACATGACATTCATCATTTCTTTTAAAGTCTTATTTTTCCTTTCAGTAATTCCATTTTGCTGAGGTGAGTAAGGAGCAGTAGTTTGATGAATTATTCTATGTTCTTTACAAAACTCACCAAAAGGTGATTCATATTCACCACCTCTATCACTTCTAAGTTTCTTGATTTTCTTACCAAGTTGATTTTCAACTTCATTCTTATATTGAATGAAAATTTCCAAAGCTTCATCCTTGGTTCGAATTAAATAAACATAACTATATCGAGTATAGTCATCTATAAAAGTGATAAAATATTTTTTCCCATCTCTAGTTTGAATTGATTTAAAATCACAAATGTCACTATGAATTAATTCAAATGGTTCTGTATTTCTTTCAATTGAATGAAAATGAGTTTTGGATAATTTTGCCTCAACGCAAATTTCACATTTATGATTTGAATCAATGTCAAATTTAGGTAAACATTTCATATTAATTAATCTACGCAAAGATCCATAATTAACATGTCCTAGTCTCCCATGCCATAAATTTGAAGACTCAAGCAAGTAAGAAGAAGATGTAGTATTATTAATAACTGAGGGTACAACGGTCATTACATTTAACTTGAAAAGGCCATCAGACATGTAGCATTTTCCTACATACATCCCATTCTTAGTAAGTACAAATTTATCACTCTCAAACACTAGCCTAAACCCATTCTTACTCAACAAAGATCCGGAAACAAGATTCTTACGAATGTCCGGTACATGCAGCACATTGTTGAGAGTGAGTTCTTTTCCAAATGTCATATTGAGAACAATCTTCCCCTGTCCTTCAACTTTGGAAGTTGAGGAGTTGCCCATAAAAAGTTATTCACCATTGTCCACTGTAGAATAAGATGTGAACATCTTTTTGTCGACACAGATATGACGAGTAGAACCAGTGTCCACCCACCATTCTTTAGGATTTTCGACAAGATTTGCCTCGGAAACAACTGCAGAAAGATTGATATCATCTATTCCATTGGAAATATTGTCCACTTCGGTCATATGGGCTTGAGCAGGCTTCTTGCTTGTTCTTCTTTTGCTTTTGCCTTTGCTACGGCAATCTTTGTCACAGATGTAACATTTGCCATTAAACTTGTACTTTTTATTTTTCCCCCCTTTAGAGCCTCGTGATGAACTTTCTCCAGAAGACTTTCGTTTCTTAGTTTTTGAAGCATGTTCCACCACATTTGCCTTAGACTCCATAGGATGCTTACCAGCCCGTTTGTCAGAATTGCGGTTGTCCTCCTCAATCCTCAAACGCACAATTAATTCTTCCATAGAAATTTCTTTGCGCTTGTGTTTTAGGTAGTTCTTGAATTCCTTCCAGCCTTTTGGTAATTTTTCAATTAAGGCTGTAACTTGGAAGAATTCACTGAGAGACATACCTTCTGCGTAAATGTCATGCGGAATGAGTTGGAAATCTTGAACTTGGCTAATCACAATTTTTGAATCAACCATTACAAAATCCAGGAATCTGCCAACCACAAATTTCTTTGAGCCAGCATCTTCCGTTTTGTATTTTTTCTCCAAAGACTCATAAAGTTCCTTTGCTGTCTTGCTAGGACTGTAGACGTTGTATAATGTGTTGTCAAGTCCGTTCAAGATGTAGTTCCGGCAAAAGAAATCGGCATGTTTCCAGGCATCAACCGCAGCAACCACTTGCCGGTCGGTTTCATCCTCTTTCAAGATAGAAGCATCTTCACAGAGGAAACGAGCCAGGTTCAGAGTTATAAGATAGAACAACAATTTCTGTTGTCATCTTTTAAAGTTAGTTCCTGTGAACTTCTCTGGCTTTTCACCGTGATTTACCGGTACTGTTATAACAGGAGAGCGGGTTGGCGTCATTGCAGCCATCACAGTAGTACTTGTTTGGGCATTAGTTTCAGTAGCCATCAATTCTAATTTATAAAACAAAATTATAATTAGAATTTACACTACACAGAAAATTAAACAATAAACACAGAATTTTAAATTCTGTAAAAATAAAAGAAACAAGAATTGTATCTTTTATTTCCAATTAATTTGAAAATAAAATGAAATTTTATTTAAAGAAATTAAACCAAAACTACAGAAATAAATTCTGTTAAAATAAAAGAAATAAAACAAAATGTAACTTTTATTTTCAATTAATTTGGAAATAAAATAAAATAAAATTTTATTTAACCAAATTAATTCCACATAGAAAACTAATCCAAATTCACAGAATTAAATTCTGTAAAAATAAAAGAAACAAGAATGTAACTTTTATTTTCCAATTAATTTGGAAATAAAATAAAATTTTATTTAACAAAATTAATTCAACACAGAAAATTAAATTTCTGTTTCACTTCAATAATTAAAATACTGAAACAGAATTTTAATTAATGAAAACTCAGAAAATAATTTCTATAAAACAAAATTAATTTGCTGACAAAATTCCACAAAAATATATTCTGAATTGTTAATGACACCAGTATCGTACTACTAGTTGTCAAAGAAAATAGACAGTCTATTACTACTATCTGTCAAATAGCATATAATCACTATTTGTTTTTCAACCAGAATATTATTTTGTAAATTTACAGAAAATAATTTTCTTAAAAGAAGAAAGAGAAAAAGAAACAAACGAAAAATTCTGTAAACAGAATAATTCGATTCTGTCTTAAGATTGTTGGAACAATCTTCTGTGTATATAAAATAATTTGAAACAATTCAAACAAAATAAAATAAAACTTACAGTATTTATTTTGTAGAACCAAATAAATAATTCAAAGATCAAGTCGAGTGTGTGACACTCTGTCCTTAAGACAGATTCGCCCCGCTACGGTGCTTACGGTTGAGTGGCATCTATCTCCCAGGATACAATGATCTTAACCAATTTGTAGTAGCACTCCAAAATAAATTGTTCGGCGAACCAAACCTGTGTTCTAACTCTCTGATTATTTAATCTAAAACTAATATATGAAGAATAAATGCACTAGAGAATAATATGGACAACAAAGGCACTGGTTTTTTTGGGTTCTCTGGACTGCTAAAAATTGATTGTATTTATAGGCAAACATTTGACCCGAACAGGTATCAAATAGAAGTGGAAAGGTGCACAATAACTTGAACAGGTGCAACCACTATTCAAACAGATAACTGTTGAATAGTTGGTTTGACGGTTGCTAAGACCAAATTTTCAAATCATTTGAAAAAAAGGATCCGTTGGTTGTAACAGTTTCAAAACTGTTGGAATGCTTTTATTAAACTATTTTAAATAGTGTAATCAATTTTAGGAAACCACTTAAGGAAACCAAAAATAAATTTATTTAAAATTAAATTCCCACAATAATTTTTATTGAAAAAATTCAAATGAATTTTACCTAAAAAATTAATGTTAAACCTGAAAACGACGTCAACTTTCTATTCACTCATAAATGATTTTGACGTTCCGTCTTCACCGTGTGACTTGCCACGCGGTAAGGAACACGTTACCTCTTTGGACCCACCCCAAAAGACGTTTGGGGCCCACTTAATTTTGGCCTTGAAGTTAGCCCAAAATAACCCATATAAAACACCATTTTTTCCAATAGACAGCACATCAAACTTTTTCACCCTGAAACACTTGTTTTCCAATTTTTCATTGTTTTTATTTGCGAAAACATAAAAATAAAAAGATAAATAAAAAAGTCCTCCTTTAACTTGAATTCTTCGATGAAGAGAGGTGTGCTTCCCATGGACAAATAAAGTAGGAAGCCAAAAATGTACGCATCAGAGTGTCCTATTGCCTAAATTACCTCGTAGGATTTTCCAATGTTGTGGTGCCTACGATTTTTGACTAGTAGTAGCTGACATCTTTGAACATGTTTAAAAAGGATCGATACATCAACTTGTGGAGTTGTTCCACCAACTTGCATTAATCCCTTTCTCTGTTTCACAACCAAGTTCTTTCTGCAATTAAAGCTAAGCTTGTCACCATTATACCAAGGCAATTATCTAAATTGGTGGCTATATGGTGCATCACCATTAAATAGATGTATGTATAATCATACAAATAGAAAAACTATACAGAAAATTAATACAGAATGACATGGCAAGTGTTGATTTTAACACTTTAAAGCAAAAGGCTAATCAAAGTGGCTTAAATTTAAAAAACGACAAGGCCACGTCATTTTAATCATGATTCCGTCTAAAAATTATGTAAGATGAGAATACAACTTTGTAGACATTAATTCTACGTAAAAATCTTGTAATAATAGATTTCCCCATATATGGAATGCTCAAAGTCGGCTGATTTTGCTTACCATGAGCATGATTTATCCAGTCCTCCTCCTTGCCCTTTCTGAATAATCTGAAGGCTTATATTTCTCAACGAGTATTGCTTGATCTCTGTTGCTTCTATATTTATTACAGGATCATGGAATTCCCTATTCAAAATTTCCAAAATGAAGTTCATTATGAATATGTAGCTTACAAACTTCAAACACAAATGGAAAAAGTCCAATATTACTTTCTATTGAGACTGCATTAGAGTACTACTATACATGGAACAAAATAATCAGAAGGGCTTCTTCTTGGACATGGAAATCCCCGTGCATAAAAAAACAGTAAAACCAAAATAAGAATGTAGAATCATTAATTAATGTTATACAAATAAAAATTTTGTACAACATGATCAGGCCAACAAAATCATTTTGTGAAGAGTTCTTAAATAAAACAATACAAAATGATATTATTGGTGTTTGTGATCCATTCATTTCAAATCAAAACATTCACCAACAGTAGATGACACAAGGGGCATGGCCCCTAAACATTAAACAAGTTTCATTTTTATAAAGAAAATTACATTTTAGCCATTCAAAATCTACATAATCTTTTTTAACAAAGTTACATAAATTTACTTCAATCTCTCTAAAATCTAAATAGTTTTTACTTGGCCCCCAAATTTTTGAAAAATCTCATTATTCCCATAATCAGTTTTCTGAATTTTTTTCTAAAAAAATATAAATTTGTTTGACAAAAATAAACACCAAAGAGATATTTTTAAAATTTTAAAAATTATTCTCCCCCCCCCCAAAAAAAAAAGTCAAATCATATGAAAATGATGAGTGCCTTTTATTTATTATATTGTTTTACTAAATTACTATTTTAAAAATATTTTAATTTAATCCTTAATGTTTAAATTGTGATTTTAAGTAAATCTATTTATAATTTATGTTTTAAGTAAATCTATTGATTAAATTCAATAAAAATAAAAATAATTGGATTGTCGAATGACATGTATTACAATTGGAAAATTCTACTATACATACTCCTTGAAAGGGGTGTACCATATGCACCTTTAGTTATGTCATTTTCTTCTTTAGTTATGATCCATTTTATTATTTAATTATAACATTATTTTAGTTATAAACTCGTTAGATATTTAAATATATTGGTGTTTGGTTATCATTTATTTTTTATTTTTTATTTAGTTATCACTCAGAAGTATAAAATTATGTCATTTTCTTCTTTAATAATAAGGTGTATTTCCCATTACAATTGAAAAATGCTATGATCTAGGGTTGTTCATCAAACCGATTCAACCGATGAACCTGACTGATCCAACTGATTCAATCAAAGAATGGACGGTTTCGCTCCATGTTTTGGTCAGCAACGGTTTGGGAATCCGTTATTTCTCGATTAAACGGTTGGTGATCGAGTCTAATGTTCAAGAACCGTATAAAACCGATCCGACTGCTTATTTTATTATAATTAAATTTATTATTAGTTTTACACATTTTACCATATTATACAACAACGTACACTTGTCATCATTATTTTATGTCTTTCACACTTGTAACGATCAGACTTTTTAATCGTGATTTTAATTAATTAATTATGTATTAATTCTAATTGAACTAAGTGCCTAGTAATTTAATTTGTGTATATCTGTCCAAATTGGAAAATTACATGTTAAGATCACAACTTTGAAACTGAAATTGACAATCATATCGGGTGCACAAATTGAAATTGAGTACATGAATGGGCTTATAGGAATTTTTAGAGCCATTTGGGAAATTTAATTGAAAATTTATTTAGTTTACTAAATTGTCTGTAATTGAATTGAGCCTTAATTGGAACTATTAATTATGTTCCTACATGTTAATTATGTGATTAAGTGTTATTGATTGTTATGAGATTTATTGACTTTTATTGTTTGAATAGATAGGTTAGAATGAAAATTAAACCTGTCTGATTCGCTAATTTTAACAAGTTAGAATTAAATAATTGGATGGAAATTAGAGCCTAATTCACATTAGTATAATTTAATATAGTATAATTGAGATTATAAGATGATGTGAAGTAATTTAATTTAAGTGAATTTGATTTAAATTAATTTATTAGCCTAATTAATTTAAGCTAGAAAATTTGATTATTATTATATTAGTTATTCTACTCATTTATTAACCCATTCACTTGGTATAAGGAAAACAGTGGGTTCTGTTGAGTCAAACCCAACACATACTTGTAGAGAGAGGGAGATTCAAGAGAGTGATTGTGAGCTCTGTTAGAATAATAAAAGGAAGGAAAGAGCACCAAGAGAGAAGAAAATTGAAAGAATAATAGGAATTCAACTCAAGTCTTTAACTCTAGGTAAGAATTCCTTGCTTGTTTCTCACCAATTTGAAAAATCACATTCATATTTATGGAATTCTAAATCATTTAAGAAGAATATAAACTTGATGAGGTAAATCAAACTTGATTGTAAGAGATATTGATATACATGGAAATTTCATACATGCATGACTAGATTTTTTATTTATTTATTTATTTATTTATTTTTAAGATTCATGATCATACATTCATGTCCAAGTGTCAATCTCTAATTGAAGAGAAAACTACATGGAAATTCAAGATTAGCCAAGAACATATAAGTGTGATTGAAGTTTGGTTCATATACTTAGAGGCTTACTTCATGCATGGCTTCATATGTAAAGAATGAATGAATTAACCTTTAATTTAACATGCATGACTTATTCCATGGATATTTGATTTCATTATAATCTCCATAAGTCTAACAGTTTGGAAAGGATTTTCTCATCAATCTTACAACTTGAAGCTTTGAGATACTTAGTTATGTGTTTATGGTTTTAGTTGAAATCTTGAGCTTTTAACTTGGCCATTTGAACCTTGTTTACAAGTTTGGGCTTGTGTTTCATAATCAAGACTCAAAGTTAAGCATGTTTATATGATTTTTTGGGAATGAATTGCATGTAAATAGGGTTGTTTTCGCAAAGGAACACGCTGCTCGAACAAAGCAGAATTTGGACTCATTGAAAACCTAGGTCGCACGTGCGGGAGAAACTCCCCTGTTTGGTAAGACCCGGCTTATTTTTCGCTCTACTTTTTCACTTTCCGGGCCTTCAATTGCATGGTTTTAAAATGATTTCAGAATCATCTGCATCTCACGAGTGCATTAGAATGAATAAATGAAATATTAGAACCGAACGAATAAAGACGAATGGTAATTGAATAAGTAAACAATCGAATCAATGGTATTGGGCAAGGATTGAATGTAATTGTATCGTTGTGTTTAAATTTGTTTGTTTAGGTCAGACGCTGCATCTTTAGTGCATTTTAGTACGTGTACCGAGGAGCCTACTGTGAGTAACACTGTTGTAAAGATATGTTTAATCGCATTTTTTTTCTGATTAATGAATTATATTGTTTTCTGAAATGATACTTTTTATCGACTGAATGATGATCCTACTTTCTAAACTGTATTCGTGCCATCCATAGCATATTGTTATTGTTATTGATATTGTTATCACTATTGTTACAAAGATCTCTGTCAGTTCCAAATCTTGAAACTATTGTTATTTTATGATGGCCATCAATTGATTGTTTGGTCTTTAAGACCTATTGTATTGTATTGTTGCTATTAGATGTACCACGTATGACCTTTATGAATACGAACATGATTGAAAGTGATTGATTGAATCGAATGATTGAACGATTGATTGACAAAGATATGATTGAAATCAATTGTTTCAAAGACCGTAAGGACATAATTCTTACCCTCTTTATACATATGTTATTCACTGGGCTTTAGCTCATTGTTTATTATATATATGTAGGTGATCGAGTATCGAAACAAAGCTAGTGGTGTCGACCTGAATCCTTGTTTTGTCAAACCAGCTATTGTGCCTCACCGCGAGGTTCCGAACCATTGCATGTCAAGGTTTTTTTTGGTGGTTCAAATTCACCCCTTTGATATTGGTCAAGTGAAATGAATGTTTTATGAATTTTGTTAATACTGTTTTTGATAATGAGATTTAATTTCCTACATTGTGTTTTGTCTTGTATATATGTGTTTTATGGACATAAGTGTTTGTGTATATAACTATGTATATAGAAATTTATTTCCATTTAGGTCCTTACAGCTCGTTAGACGATGTATGTTGTTATTATTGATTGGCTTTCGCCAATCCTTTTTTATTGCATTATTGTCATCATTGTAAAATAGGCCTTCGATAATCACAGATTACTGGTCGGTTACGACACTAAACTTATAGAGGCGAGTTTGAGTCGTGACAACACTGACCGAAAACGTCAGTCATACTGACTCAAAAATATTATCATATTTATTACTCCATTTATATCTCTCTCATTTCTCTTTCTTTCTCAGCAAACCACAAACAGATTTCGAAAATTACAAATCTATTTCATTTTCTCTCTCTTCAAGATTCATCTGTCATTTATTTCTTCATTTGTATCTCTCCTTTATTTCTATTTTGATTCTAACGGTCACAAACATGTCCCATCCTATTTTATCTATCTAGTGTCTCCTTTTTCAAGACTCATCTCTTTCATTTATTGTTCCATTTGTATATTTCTCATTTATCTCTCTTTCTTAGCAAACTGTGCGGGGGTGATTTCCGCACTATGAAGAAAGGTTGAACTTCGTGGATGAACAGCAGGCTTTGGGGATTGAAGATCTGCACAGAATAACAAACGGTGAGGCTGCCCGACCGGGGTTTGGTCGGAAACCCCTCCGATGGTAAAGTCAGCAACTCGGAGCTGCCAAAATGACCTAAATATTTTATTGACTAGAAAGTGCTTTATATACATGAAAAATATAACAGAAATGCATAACAACTTGCAAAGAAATAGCATCACAAGCCCATGAATAGATGAGCTTATCTTATAGTTTCCTATTTTCTAGTAACAACTACTTTGAAGCTTTCAAACGTTTTGACTTATTCAAAAATACTCCAGCAACTTTATTTCAGCAATCTTTGAATATCTTAGAAGCCTACTCAACATGACACATCAGCAGCTGAGTCATCTTCTCAACAAAACTTAAAAACTGAAGGAAAAATCTGGAACAGTTTGAAACAAAAGTTGAAAAGCTGAAGGCTGGGTACATTCAAGATCTTATTAATATGCTGAAACTTTAAAGCTGAAGGATGTCCTAGCCTTTGATGCCAAATCATGAATGAATCTGTAAAAGCAGTGGTGCTATGAAATGCTTGTGGGGAAGAATGCAAGGGCAAATGATAAAGACCATGAGTATGTAATCCTTTATGGAGTGCAGCCTCGGTATTATTGTCCTGAATAGAAAAATCAGATTTATTAAAAATAATAGAACAATTATTACAGTAACACACTACAGTGATATTTATATACAATCATGACCATGTAATCTAACTCTACTTCTAACTAATTCTAAACTCAACACACTCTAACTACAGTTAGTTACAACCACTAACTAATATAGTTATCAGTTTGTTAAACTGAATGAGCTGGCACTGCTTGTGGTGGATTGGTTTTGCTATGGCTTACTCTGCTATGGTTGCTCTATTTGGTGTGATATCCTATCACACTCAACCCACAGAACTGAGCCTAGTTATAGGAGCTCACCATCTCAACCCTTCTCCGTACATGAGACCAGCTTGACAACCTACAAAGGAAGACAGTGAGCAATAATACATGAATATGGAGGTCTCACATCTCTCAACACTCATATATGGGCTTCCATTCCCTCAGAAAGAGAACACTCTCAAGTCTCAAGAATCTCAATCAATACTCCTAACTGAGGTGGCTCACAATCACCCAACCTACAACATCCCTAAGTAAGTACCAACATAACACTGCAGACAAAGAAAAAATGGGGCAGATCAGAAAATCCTATAGTTTTTATCCTGTCAGATACAATAGACAGCACAAGTAAACATCAATTTCTTCACAGTAGTGGCTAGAAAATTGCCCAAATAACCAATCCACACAGCTACCCCAATTCACAGCAAGCCAGTGCATGTTACATTTAATTAACAGAGGAACCAACACAGTAGAAGAATAAGGACGGCTGACAAATAAATGGTCATGATCCTTATCCTGACGGTTACACAGAACACAACTGAAAAATAAATGGAACTCAAACCCAATGAGCCTATGCCAAGTCACTCTAGGCCTATGAACTCTAAACAGGTCCCAAGCATAATGGAGAGAGAAGAGGCCATTAGATGAGAAATAATAAACAAATCAAAAGGAATATTGATTTCAATCTAGTTTGTCAAATTCAACATGCCAATGACCATGTCATATCACCCATCAAAGGTTTATACAAATAAAAAAACTGCCAAATAGGAAACAAACTGCCTCTTCCATACTCACCCTCGTGAGAGGAATTATGTAACATATCGCACAGGTGTTCAAAGAAAAATTGGACACATTGATAGCTCAACTACAATCACAACTTCTAAAATTTAAGGATGAGATGAGGGAAATTTAACAAGCAGATAAATCATGTGCCCAAAACTTGTATCTAAGTTCACAACAT
>NW_021026526.1:43574-63513 GCF_004153795.1 Camellia sinensis
GGGGGTACTCCGACGATCAAGTCAGTACTCAATATCTCTCAAAGAACACCTGCAGAATAGGTTAAGCCCGAACGATCTGCAACAGAAAGAAGAGTTTCCGGCGGTGGCTCGTCCACCCGGGGGTACTCCGACGATCAAGTCAGTACTCAATATCTCTCAAAGAACACCTGCAGAATAGGTTAAGCCCGAACGATCTGCAACAGAAAGAAGAGTTTCCGGCGGTGGCTCGTCCACCCGGGGGTACTCCGACGATCAAGTCAGTACTCAATATCTCTCAAAGAACACCTGCAGAATAGGTTAAGCCCGAACGATCTGCAACAGAAAGAAGAGTTTCCGGCGGTGGCTCGTCCACCCGGGGGTACTCCGACGATCAAGTCAGTACTCAATATCTCTCAAAGAACACCTGCAGAATAGGTTAAGCCCGAACGATCTGCAACAGAAAGAAGAGTTTCCGGCGGTGGCTCGTCCACCCGGGGGTACTCCGACGATCAAGTCAGTACTCAATATCTCTCAAAGAACACCTGCAGAATAGGTTAAGCCCGAACGATCTGCAACAGAAAGAAGAGTTTCCGGCGGTGGCTCGTCCACCCGGGGGTACTCCGACGATCAAGTCAGTACTCAATATCTCTCAAAGAACACCTGCAGAATAGGTTAAGCCCGAACGATCTGCAACAGAAAGAAGAGTTTCCGGCGGTGGCTCGTCCACCCGGGGGTACTCCGACGATCAAGTCAGTACTCAATATCTCTCAAAGAACACCTGCAGAATAGGTTAAGCCCGAACGATCTGCAACAGAAAGAAGAGTTTCCGGCGGTGGCTCGTCCACCCGGGGGTACTCCGACGATCAAGTCAGTACTCAATATCTCTCAAAGAACACCTGCAGAATAGGTTAAGCCCGAACGATCTGCAACAGAAAGAAGAGTTTCCGGCGGTGGCTCGTCCACCCGGGGGTACTCCGACGATCAAGTCAGTACTCAATATCTCTCAAAGATAACCAATAGTGCTTAACTCACTAGGCAGAATATCAAAAGCATACCTTAGACCGATGGGGGTGCCTCCCTTTTATAGCCAACACAATCCTAGTCCCAATAGGAGCCTAGCTCTAATGGACTTAGGATTGCTGCTAATCTTGGACTCTCAGTAGGATTAGGATAAACTCTCTAAGAGTCTCATCTTTACTCAAACTGAAGTCTTCTCTCATTCTGGGACTCTTGTCCCTTATCCGCTTATCTCGGATTCCGGTATTCTCGTAGATAACCTCGGCCTAGCCGAGATTACCTTAGCGTCATGACCAGGACACGTGGCACCTCGGCTGGCACTTCGGTGACACCTCGGCCACGTGTTGTCATTCAAAAATTATGTCCCCACAACTGCCCTCTAGGTTCTACTACCTCGGCATCCTAAGGTGATGGAACCTATATCATTCATTCCTTTAATCATGACCCTGGTTTAACTTCAACTTGTAAAATTTTCTCAAGTTTCAACAAGTGTTAAGCATAATCTCGGTTTAACTTCAACTTGTAAACTTTTAAAATTTCAAGAAGTGTTAAACATGACCTCGGTTTAACTTCAACTTATAAACTTTTCTCAAGTTTCAACAAGTGTTAAACATAATATCGGTTTAACTTCAACTTATAAAATTTTCTCAAGTTTCAACAAGTGTTAAACATCATCTCGGTTTAACTTTAACTTGTAAACTTTTCTCAAGTTTCAACAAGTGTTAAACATCATCTCGGTTTAACTTCAACTTGTAAACTTTTCTCAAGTTTCAACAAGTGTTAAATATTATCTCGGCAAACTCTTCTCTTCTCGGACTCAATCATCTTAGGCCGAGATCTTGTCTTCTGGGATCTGGGATCCGAGATCTGGAATCCGGGATCGGCTTACTTGGGCTGAGCTCTTGTCTTCTCATATCCAGTGTTATCTTGGCTTGACAGGTGAGGTCACCTCGGCATCTTGTCGCTTTCTCTGGAGGTAATCCCTCAGATCCTCCTTGGTTCGTCCAGGAGCTCGGCTATCTCTAGATTTCAGCCTCTTTGGTGCACTACTTCCTGTGTCATTGCGAGTCCTTTTAGACCTTCCTCCATTGGTCGCGTCGAAAGAGAGGTCCTTCCCCTGAACATGCCGATGTTCTTTGGAGTCAACTTCCTTGGTGCGATGTGTCTTCTGTGAATTTCTCCTTCTTGATTCTCCTCGTTCGACCTCCCTTGAAGGCCGGTGAGAATGTTCTTTGGTCCTATCGTGCTGAGGAGTCGTAGGAGTTGTCTTCTGCCCCCCTGCCTAGGCATCTTTCTTGGCTGCTGGAATCAGCGTATCTTGTGACGGGAACGGTGGCTGCATGACGTTGTTCTGTATCATGAAATTGACAACCATTTGCAGGTCCACCAATTTGTTCGCCATTCCTTTCATCTCGTTGTCCCTTCGTAAGCATCTTTCTTTCCATACCTGGAGGTCGTCCTCGTTATAATACTTGTTTCAATCTGATTTCTTCGGTACGTCGCCCTCCTGGCCGACGTCCTCCTCTCCGTGATTCTTATCACGAGTTTCTTCGTTTTAGTTGTCTTCTTCGACGTCAAGGTCAATATGTTTCCCACTCTCAGTAGGGGTGTCGTCCCCAACCTTCTCTTTCAGTCTGTCGTTGGCCATCTATTCTCCTTTCGTTTCTACAGACGGCGCCAAATTGTGTGTATCAATTTTTGACCACACTGCCAACTTAGTACTCAACTGGAGAACACCGGCAGAATAGGTTAAGCTCGAACGACCTGCAACAGAAAGAAGAGTACTCCGACGATTAAGTCAGTACTCAGGCCTCGTTTGGGGACTGACTATTTTAGCCAAAAAGCCAACTAAAACTAGTCACATCACCTCTCTACTTTTCTGCACATCTTTTTGTAAAAAGCCAAAAAGTTACTAAAATAGCCTATTCCCAAACGAGGCCTCAATATCTCTCAAAGATAACCAATAGTGCTTAACTCACTAGATAGAATATCAAAAGCATACCTAGACCCATGAGAGTGCCTCCCTTTTATAGCCAACACAATTCTAGTCCAATAGGAGTCTAGCTCTAATGGACTTAGGATTACTGCTAATCTTGGATTCTTAGTAGGATTAGGATAAATTCTTTAAGAGTCTCATCTTTACCCAAACTGAAGTCTTCTCTCATTCTAGGACTCTTGTACCTTATCCGCTTATCTCGGATTCCGGTATTCTCGCAGATAACCTCGGCCTAGCCGAGATTACCTCGGTGTTATGATCAGGACACGTGGCACCTCGGCTGGCACTTCGGTGACACCTCGGCCACGTGCTGTCATTCAAAAATTATGTCCCCACACCTAGCATTTTTCTTCTCGCAGTGCCCCTAGGAAGTCTCTGTATTTGGCCTCGGCGGCACCCGCCACATTGAAGGAGATGGAGGGATAGGCCTGGACGTCGCCTTGGATTCCAAGGCTGGAAATTTCCAGAACAACAATGTATAATATTGCTGCTACCAGTCTCATCTTGCTATGCTTGCTAATTGCTATGAGGATATATATACACTATATATAATATATTCATGTAATTTGATGGCCAACACGAGAAACTCGAGGCCAACTCGAGATCAACTCTTCATGTCAGATTGCTTTACTTCTTTTTTGTTTATACTTGCACGAACATCAACATCGTGCGAACGTGATTTACCATATACCCATGATATTAAGATGATAACATTACAAAATTATTTCAAAATATAGTTATTAAATCCATGTGTTAATAAAAGCAAAAGTATAGCAATCATATTTAATGATAGAGTGAAAGGATTTTAAATCTTGTGGATAAATTCATAGATAATGAAGATTACTATTAAAAAAAAAAAATTAAAAATTCTGAATGATAGTTGAATCTTTCTATATTTTTTTTCTCCTGTGCTGAATCAAAGTTTAAGATCTTCAGGTAATTAATTTCACTGGTTAATTTTGTAGGCTTATTTGGGAAGTAATGATTTTAACCAAAAACCATATGAGTTTAGATTTGGTCAAGTTGAAAATCTCAATTTTACAGTGAAATTGACCCATTATGAGATTAATTTGACTCACTTTGCTAATTTAAATCATTCATCTCGTACAGTCAACTAAAAAAAATTATTAACGTGTAAAATTAAGATCAAATATCGATTGTTACACCATCAAATCATTTTTATCTATACGGCAATACATGTTTTTAAAAATAGACCATCCATTTGTTCGATTAGTTATGCCTGATCAATTCAATTTTTCGTATACATATTTTTTTTAACTTGTCATATAAGTTGAACAATTCAAATCACTGAGATGAGTATAAATTGATCTCATAATGCACCAACTTCACTTGTAAAATTGAGATCTTCTACTTAGCAAATCCAAACTTTTATTTCCTATATGTGTTTTTAGTAAAAAGTCAAAAAATATTTTCCAAATGTATTGATTTTTTTTACCTCAAATTTTAGCCAAAAAACAAGAAATGAAAAAATTTATTAACATAGCCACTTCTCAAATGAATTATAGGAGAAAAAAAACCATAAAATTAAAAGGTGGATGAGTATGTAAATTAACATGCAAACTAATAAATCTAGGTTAAAAACCACACATTTTTTTTTTTTTTTAACAGAGGTTTAGAACCTTCAAACACGCTTGCTTGTCTATGTACTGGACAAGGAGCACTGACATTGAGTAATGATATGTTATACTCAAGACGAATTTTAGCTAAACATAATATATATTTTTTATATTTTAATTTTATGCACCTAATATTATTAATAATACAAAGAGTAATGATTTTACAAATAAAAAAATGATACAAAATTTATATGATAAAGAATGAATATGGCTTAATATAAACTTAACATGTTAGAACAAAATACCTTGGCAATGTTTTTTTTATTTAAATAATAAAATTACCACATCAATATTGCAGTGTTTTTTTTTTTTTTTCCTGTATAAATTTTTTCAATGGATGGATTTTCCTAATTCAAAGGAAATGAAGTGTAATAATGGCCGATAGCATCTGGGCAACGGAAAGAGTTGGCTTACAGAAAAGAGTTTCAAAATTTCAAAACTTTGATTTCAATGTCAACAAATAGAAGGGCAAAAAAGTAATTACATTTAAAATTTCACATCACATAATACATTTGAGGACTTAGATAGGTTAATTGTCCTAAACATCCTCACCTTAAATGTTTTCAAACCTCAAACACTGAGGGCATTATTGGCAAAAATAACAAAATAGAAGCCACTATAGTGAACAGTGATTTCTCCGTTCAAAAAGCTTCAATTGCCTTATTTTATATACTGCTTATATTAGCGCTCTATAAATTATTTTGGACCTTTTAATTTTAGCTTTTTTTTTTTATTACAATAATAATCTCAAATAAAATTACTATAAAGAACATTATTAATTTTGAGACACTCCATCTCGCATAGTTAAACCTACAAACCCACTACATCACGAATTAGAGTTTATGAGAGCACCTACCTCCATCACCACCCATCTATCTTTTCCAAATCTCACCTTCAAAATCTACTCACTTTCAAAACCTTAAAAACCTTTTGGCGGTAATATCTAGGCAGTAACAGCAGCAACCATTTGATTACCTACAGTTCTCCGGCAATGACAATGAGTTGAAATTTTTCTGACAATCACAACTCCATAACACGAGAGGAGTACAACAATAAAAGCTTAGAGGATATTCATAGCTTTGATATTGTTCTTAACTCAGAGGAAATTGCCCTTAAAAGGGTAAGTTTCTTGAAAAAAATGATAAAAATAATAAAATATGTTCGTCATTTTTTCGAGGCTGAACTCCTGAACATATGACCGAAATTCGAGAACATATGCTCGAACATTGTTTATTTTTTCTGGAACTGGTAACCGAACATTTATTATTTGTTCAAAAATAGGTAACCAAACATTATTCATAGATTCAGACATGTTTTATTGAGAAAACTAAAACAATTATTATAAATTTTTTTTTTGTAAGAAAAGAAATTATTATGAGAAAACTAAGAAATTATGTGTGTGTGTGTGTATGTATATATATATATAGAGAGAGAGAGAATGCCAACTGTGATAATAGTGAATGAAGCAGCAGAGACAATAATCGCATTGCCTCTTCTTTTTCTTCGTGGGCTTTGTTAGAGTTTTTTTGGAAGTGGGATTTTTTTGGGGTGTAGGGGCATGGGGGATGTGCATTCAATGGGTCAAATGTTTTCACAAGGATAATTTTGGTATTATTTGGAGAAAAAAATAAATTTTAAGGGTTTCAAAATTTATAAGTGAGGGTCCAAAAGAAATGGGGGGTCCAAAATAATTCATGGGGTGCTAATAGCATCACTCATATTATATTACATATTATTATTATTAACGGGGTGACACACGTGATTCATATACAATTCAAATAAGTAAGAATAAAAATAAATAATAAAAAAAATTAATATCATAATATATATGTTTTTTAAGTAGTAAGAGTGTTTTCTTAGGTTCAAACTTTGTTCATGCCTTTAAATAATAATTCTTTTAATTTTTAGACTAGATAAAGCTGTCATGTGACATGACGTGAAGGCTTGGACACACATGATTCATATGCAATTCAAATAAGTAAGAATAATAGAAAATAATAATGAAATTAATATTATGATGTGCACATAGTTTAAGTGGTAGAAGTCTTCCTACTTTAAATCCAGTCATAGATTCAAGTCTTACTTACCTCTTTGTGTAACTTTTTAAAAAAAAAAAATTAAAAACACTTGTATGTGGTATGAGGAGAGCAAAGGCTCGACCACATTAATTGAGACCTTCGCTTAATAATAGTACAAGATTTTTAGTTTAAACCGTACTCACGCCTTTGAATAATAACCTTTTATTTTAGGTTAGATAAAGTAGCCACGTGGCATGATGTGACGACTTAGATACCAAATTCAGTTTTTACTTAATAATAGTAGGGTAAATTACACTGGCACCCTATGAAGTTTTTGTTTAATACAGATTTTTCTCTCACATTTGAAAAATTACACTTACCTCCTTGTCAGCTTAAAATGACATATTTACCCCTTAACCTTTATACATATAAAATAATAAAATAATATAGATATTTTGTCCATGTCATTTCAAAGGAAATAAACAATCATCTTCTTTGGTTTAACTCACACAAAAAAATTGAGTTATTTTTTATTATTTTTACTAATTTTTTTAATATTTTAAGTATTTTTTTTTAAATACACCTAATCTAGATATACTTAAAAAGTATAATATTTTGAGATTTTTTTTTATATTCACTAAATAAAAAAAATAACAAAATATATAAAAATTCGATACACTATCTTATTTTGTATTATTCAATGATTTTTTTTGAAATTGTTTGTACAAATTTTATATTTTTAAATATATCTAAATTAAATTGATCTAATTTAGATATAATCGTGGAAATAAAAAAAATTATATTCATAGATAAAATTTTATATAAAAAATCATAAAAATGTTGTGATATGATATTGTTGTAAATATAAATCATATTTATAGGTGTTTTGTTTTAAAATTAAAGGTCATCATTAAGTTATATTACTGTATTTGAAGATTTTATATAAATTTTATGTTTGTATATCATCATTTAATAAGAATATGTTCAGGTATAATTTAATGATGAAAAGTTGTAGAATGTAATCATAATAATATTAAGAAGAAATGGTAAGGAAAAAGATAAAATGGTCATTTAAAAAATTTTACGGTATGACATCAACAATTCAAAGATCAATTAAATAACAAACTTCAAAAAAGAAAATATAATTTTTTAAATGTCAGAGAGAAATTTGTATTAAATAGAAAGTTCAGGCATAGGAGTGTAATTTACCCATAATAGTAATAGATAATAGATAGATATAATATAGTGTAGACAGACGGATAGAATATACATTACTATTACCAGAATAGTATTAGAGATCATAAAAAAAATATCATAAAATGTATCATAAAAATTTTTCATTCTTTAATTAAAATGCGATATTTTATTGTAGGTGTAATCTAAAAGTGAAAAATGTTTTATAATCATTTTTATGATATTTTTTTGATAATCCCTACCATTACTCTTATTATCATGTGAGGGCGAGCTGCCGTCATTATTATTCAAATGGTCACTTCTTTTTTCTACTATAATAAAGAGAATTGTGCCATTCACATGGCCACTTCTTTTTTTTAACTATATAATAAGAGAATTGAGCCATTCTACTAAAAAAAATTATGAATTTGTTATGGTATTTATATTTGTAAGGATAATTATAAATAATTTTGGTTATATTGCCAAAGCCTTGCTTATGAATTATTATGGTTTTATTAGAAATTATTGTGGTTGTATTATAAATATTTAATAACTAATGAATCATTGTGATTAAACAAAAAAAAAAAAAAACCTTTTCCTTTTGTTTTTTTCATTTCTCTATTTTGGTTTATTTTTGTGTTTTATTTTAATTTGTTTCCTTTATCTTGTTTTATTTTATTATTTCTTAATATTTATCTTTAGAAAGGACTCTACTCCAAAAAATAATGAATTTGTTTTGATGTTTTGTGTAAACACCACCAACAACCTTCACTTTATAATAGTATGGATAGATTGATAGATTATACATTTTCCTTTCGCTAGTTTTGTGATTGTTGTTCCACCAATGCTATCTGATACATTTGTACCTATATTGTTGCAATTAGATGCAACCTTCCTCTAAAATGCATATCCATGCATTTTTGCAGACCAATAATGTTGCAACTTTGTCATTTCTTTTGCATAAGATAGTAGCAACTAAAGTTGATTTGTTCACACCATATGTGCACTTGGATTTTAGAGTCATTTTAGTGTTAGACACTATGTATGTGGTTTTCTTTTCTTTTTTCTTACAAATTTTTTGAATTTTGCCTTTTTCCTTAATAGTTAATTATTTTTTTTGTGGTTGATAACTTGTACCTCAATGTTAAGTGACAAACCTTTTGGTCGTAAACTATAATAGAATAACCAATAAGAAGGATTTGCCACTTTATGAGGTACATTTGATTTGATCAAGGTAAGAGTGACCTTTTGGATTAAGATTAATTTGGAGATCATGAACTAAAAACTTGTTTTGTGTTACTGTTGTGTTTTTGGGGTGTAACTAAGAAGCTGTGCTTTATTTTATTTTTTTAAAATCTTTTATTTAGTTTATTTTGTTTTATGCTATTAGACTTTAGTGCTCCAAATATCTTGGTTATTGTGTGCGCACTTCAAATGGAATGACTTACTAATAAAAAAAGGTTTTTCTCATGCATAGAGAAACAAATGGTCACTTGATTGAAGAGTTTGTTGCTGATGATGTTGCAACTTTCAGGTTTATCAGTTTGAGGAGTGTTAAGCGATATCGATGAGTGATGAGCAATCATGCCATAGTTGGTGTGCCTTCTCTCTCTTCCATTTTATTTTCTCCACTATATTGTTTACTCTCAGATTTGGAATTATGTTTCCAAGTTGTGTTTGAATCATTTTATTTTTGATATTTTGATATGTGCATGTGAGGTTTCTATGGTTTACTTTTTCTATACAATCTGTGGGGATATATTTTCTGGGTACCAACACGTGACAAGGTGACGCCGACGTGTCAGCCGAGGTGCCACGTGTCCTGGCCGTGACGCCGAGGTGATCTCGGCAAGGCCGAGGTTATCTCCGAAGATATCGGAATCCGAGATAAGCGGATAAGGGACAAGAGTCCTAGAATGAAGAGGGAACTCAACTTGGATATGGACAAGAGTCCTAGATTAGGAGAAGACTTCAGTTTGGGTAAAGATAAGACTCTTAGGGAGTTTATCTTAATCCCACTAGGAGTCCCAGATTAGCAGTAATCCTAAGTCCATTAGGGCCAGGCTCCTTTTGGGACTAGGATTGTATTGGCTATAAAAGAGAGGCACCCCCATGGGTCTAAGGTATGCTTTTGATACTCAAGCTTGTGACTTTAGTACTTGATTATCTTTGAGAGATACACTGACTTGATCGTCGGAGTGCCACCGGGTGGTCGAAACCACCGCGGGATTCTTATATTTCTGTTGCAGGTCAGTTAGGTGCCATCTATTCTGTCAGTGCTCTCCAGCTGGTTACTAAGCGGGCAGTGTGGTAGGAAAATCACCCACACACAATCCTTGATCATTACCGTTGGATTTCAACCTAAATCCGACTACCAATCGAATAAAAGAAATGGACGGTTTCAAATAAAGCATCGGTTGACATTGGTTGACAGAATCTCCAACCTAAAAGACTCGGTTCAAGCGGTTCTACTACTAAACTCGAACTGCCCGACCCGTGAACACCCCTACTATGAACCCCACTTACAAATCCCAAATATACTTTGAATTAGGGGTGTCCGCGGTTCGGTTTAGGACGGTTTGCGGTTCGGTTTGGACCCGCCCGCATCTATGTGGTTTGGGGAAAAATCAACTCGCAACCGCCCGCAATGCGGTTTGCGGTTTGTGCGGATAGGGTTCGCGGGTGTGCGGGCGGTTGCGAACGGTTTACGGATTGAACTTTTTTTCCAAAAAATTATTTTTAAACCTTTTTTTTCTCCCATTTTGTCAATTTTTATTTTGGACCTTTTTTCTCATATTTTCTAAAATGCTCCAATATTAATAATTAATAAACTAAAACTTATAAAATAAAAAACACAACAAATTCAATTCGTAACCTAAACAAATCATTCAAAATCTACATTCTATCATTAACTTGCATTCATCATATCCTACATTCATCATTCATAATCCAAATAAGAAAATCCTACATTAAAAATTCAACATTCATCATTCCTAACCCCCCCCAAAAAAAGAAGAGTAATTCTTCATTAACTTACATTCATCCAAAATGCAAAAAAAAAATAAAAATTCATTAAGTTACATTCATCCAAAACCAAAACGCAATTAAAAAAAAAAAAAATTGTTGTCAAACTTAAACTTCATTCAATACAAACCCATGAAATAAAATTAAAACACTTCTAAGATATCAAACTTCATCTTCATGAATCACATTCAATTCAACTCTCACAAATTCCAATTATAATTCCATGCATTTGGTTGATGAACCTTACACAAACAAATTGAAAAAATATAAACTTTAATCTTCAATTATAGATAGTAAGAAATGAAAAAATAAACAAATGTTTATATATTGCATCTCAATATAGTAAGAAAATGTGTTGAGTATATGAAAAAATTACCAATGAGCAAATGGATATTAGACATCAATTATAGCATCAACATTATAGGTTGAAGTTGAAGATGAGCTTGACTCCAAAGTACCTAATTAGAAGTCAACAAGAGAAGATTAATAAAACTTACATTAGAAAATGAATAATAATATAAATTCAGGTCTTTCTCTTTGGGGGTCTAGGAGGCTTAGGTTCAAGTTCAGGTTCGGGTTCGACTAAGAAAGGATTCATTTGAGAATTAGAGGATTCCGGAAGTACAAGATTGATTACAGGAGATTGAATACTATCCTCCATTTAAGTTGGATTACAAAAATACAATCACAGAATCAATTTTACAGACAGACAGACTAAGAGAGGATTACAAAAATACTATCCTCCATTAAATAAACAGATTTTTCTACTGATTGATTAAATAAAACAAACAGATTTCTAGCTACAAATTGGCAATAGATGCAATCTACATAGCCATATGAAAAGCATATCACCATGGGGAAATATAACACCAAAATTAAATTGAAGTGGAAACAGAAACTATCAAATACAATGTTCAAGTATAAAAAATTAAAAAATCAAAAAGTCATTTTAGAAATGCAATTGAACATCAAAACATCATGTTTATTTTTGCCTTTCTCACTTTAAAAAACAAATTATTAAGAAAAAAAAGTAAAATCAAATAAACCTTATCTGGAAACTTATAAGGTGGAATAACTGGAAATAAAGCTAAAAAACATACAAACAAAACATAGGCAACCACTTTGCTGCTGAAATAGGAATTTAAAGGTGTTCAGACAAAAAACAAAGCCTTGCAGAAAACAAACCCACAACACACAAAAAGAATCAGATCTGTTTTGGTCCACAAAAAATCAGATCTGTTCGTTCACAAAAAATCAGAGATGAGAGATCACCTGTGAAGTAGATCGACTGTTCGATGAAAAAAATCAGCTGTGCGATGATGAAAAAAATTAGAGATCACCTGCGAAGTAGCCTGTGAAGTAGATCGGAGATGAAAAAAATCAGTTCTGTTGTTCATCCACAAAACATCAACGATCGGGAGAGAGAGAGACAGAGAATGAGAGAGAGAGTTCACCTGTGAAGCAGATCGGTTGTGCGATGAGATGAGAAAGAGAGTGATCGGCTGTGCGATGAAAAAAATCGTCTGTGCGATGATGAAAAAAATCAGAGATCACCTGCGAGATCACCTGTGAAGTAGATCGGAGATAAAAAAAAAATCAGAGATGAAAAAAATCAGTTCTGTTGTTCATCCACAAAAAAACAACGATCGAGAGAGAGAGAGACAGAGATTGAGAGAGAGAGTTCACCTGTGAATGAAGTAGATCGGCTGTGTGATAATGATCGGTGTGATGAGATGGGAAAGAGAGTGATCGGTGTGTACAGAAACGAGAAGAGAGTGAGAAAGAGAGACAGTGAGATGAGACTGAGAGAGAGTGAGGGAGGAGCCGATTAGATTATTAGGGGTTTTTTTTTTCTTTTGTTTTGTTTGTTATAGTATAGGTGAGTGAGATGGTGAGTGAGCGAAAAGATGGACGGTTAGATTTGAAAAAGGAAAAAAAAAAAAAATTTAATGCGGGCGGGTTGGGTGGGTGCGGTTCAAACCCGCAACCCGAAATTTATATAAAATCCAAACCGCACCCTACCCTAATGTGTTTGCGAAACCGCCCACATGCGTGCGGTTCGGATCGGGTAGGGCGGTTTGGGCGGGTCGGATGACCTTATGCCCAGCCCTACTTTGAATGGGAGTTGTGTGGTTAAGATTGAATTTGTATAGTATGGAATCTATGTGTAGAATAAATCTGAATCACAAGATAATAATTTTAAATAATTTTTTAAGTCAAAATATTACTGATTACAATAGTTTTTTTCATTAATTTAAAAAAAAAATAATTTATATACTGAATTTGAACTTGCCTGACTCATCCAAATTATATAAGCTGAATAATTGGCATCACTTTTATTAATTATGATTGTCACCTTTGTCAACTTCAACTATCACCTTTGTCAACATTTATCAACCGCGATTATTAGTCACGATTATTACCCTTATTAATGAGACTGCCACCCTTATTAACTGATATCTTTTGAAAGGATCGGCCGATATACACAAATTGAAGCCATTTGGACGAGACCAAATTTGGTGGATCCAACATTGGAGGTGTTTGGTAGAGCTTAAATCCAGCTTATTTCAGCTTTTAGCTTAAATTAAGTGATTTTTGTGTGTTTGGTGTAGCTCAAGTGATCAACTTTTAGCTTAAATTAAGTCAAAAAAGTGATTATTTTTTGAGTTGCTCTGGAGGTGCTTTTTGATTCAACTTAAGCGCGCAGCTGGGGGCTTGAGGGGCAAAATGACTTAAATGCCCCTCACCATTTCAAGTTATTACTAGTGTGCCATGTATATAAACCAAACACAACTCATTTTGTCTCTCGCATGCCTTTGAGAGGCGATTTCCGGTGAAAGAGAGGCGATTTCCGACCAACCCTAGCTCTCTGAAACCCTAGCGCTGTGTGTGTGTGTGTGTGTTCGGATTCAGATCTATGAGAGTGACAATCACCACCCTAGAGAGGCTTGCGGTGGCGAAGGGCGACGGAAACCTAGTGTCTATGGGAGCCAAATCGACAGCCTCGATCAACGATGGCGAATCCACCGCCGCTTCTGTTTTGCTTCCTCCTCTGCCGCCTAGTGTTTTCGAAGTTTAGAGAGAGAGAGAGAGAGAGAGAGAGAGAGAGAGAGAAGAGGTGTCAGAGGAGGTGGTGGATCCACCGCCGTCATCGCGATCTAAAGGCATCGCGATCTCGAAACCCTATGCATCGCGATCTGTCGTCGTCTTTCTCTCTCTCTCTCTCTGTTTCTCACAAACCAATAAACCATCTCCGGCATTGTTTAGGCTGGTGAACGGTGACAAGCGACGGCACTCCCTCTCTGTCGTTCCAGATCGCGGCGGTGGCTAGGATTGCAGACCACCGGCGTACGGATGGTTCATGAGGAAGGAAGAGAAGAAAAAAAAAAAATTAAAAACAAAAATAAATTTATGTGGTAATTTCTTTACCAATTAAAAACAAAAATAATCAATTAAAATAAATTGCACAATTTAAATGAATTTATTTCGATTAAATATCAATAAATAATAATTAAAAACAAAATAATAAAAACAAAAATAAATTTACTTGGTAATTTCTTTACCAATTAAAAACAAAAATAATCAATTAAAATAAATTGCACAATTTAAATAAATTTATTTCAATTAATATCAATAAATAATAATAAAAAAATTTTAAAAAATGCAATGATTGTTTTAATTGATATTAATGAAAACAAAACAAAATAATAAAAAAATGAAATAACATCTGTTAAATGAAATGACATGTATATTAATTGATATTAATTGTAATGAATTAATAAATTAAACAAAATTAACAATTGATACTGTTAATGAAAATAATGATTTTTGTAATACTAATTATATTAACTTTTATTAATGAAATAATTTTGGTATTGTAATAATAATATAAAAAAAACTGTTCTAATTGATATTAATGAAAACGAAACAAAATAATAAAAAATGAAAACAATGATTTTTGTAAACAAAATTAACAATTGATACTATTAATGAAAATAATAATTTTTGTAATACTAATTATATTAACTTTTATTAATAAAATAATCTTTGGTATTGTAATAATAATATTAAATTTTTTTTTTGGTTCTAATTGATATTAATGAAAACAAAACAAAATAATAAAAAAATGAAATAATTTCTCTTAAATGAAATGACATGTATATTAATTGGGAAACTTTATTTATAAGTCATTTTTCAGACACTTATGGTAAGTTAAGTTCTGTGTAATTTCTTATAGAGTCGCAAGTCCTATTTAGATAGGAATGTATTCCATAAGATCATATTTAAACGTAATGTGACGTGACACTTACATAAACGTAACGTGACGTGACACCTACATAAATGTAATGTAACGTGACACCTATATAAACGTAACGTAACGTATCACGTTACGTTTTGCAAACTTAATGAGTTTTTATTTTTTTAAATTGAATGTAAAAATGTTGTTGATTTATACTGGTGTCACGTTACGTTTCATATAAAATATGATCTATGGTAATATTCAATTTCCTATAGGAAATTGAATGTTGCAGATCATAGGTGTCACGTTACGTTTATGTATGTGTCATATTACGTTACGTTTATGTAGATATGATTTATGGTAACATTCAATTTCCTGTATGAAATTGAATGTTACCATAGATCATAGGTGTCACGTTACGTTTATGTAGGTGTCACGTTACGTTACCTTTATGTAGATATGATCTACGATAACATGCAATTTCCTATATAGGAAATTGAATGTTACCATAGATCATAGGTGTCACGTTACGTTTATATAGTTGTCACGTTACGTTACGTTTATGTGGATATGATTTATGGTAACATGCAATTTCCTATATAAGAAATTGCATGATACTATAGATCATAGACGTCACGTTACGTTTATGTAGGTGTTACGTTACGTTATGTTTATACAGATATGATTTATGGTAACATTCAATTTCCTATATATGGTTTTACTATTATTATGATATTAACAACTAATATTGAGGGTAAATATGTCAACAAACTTCTCACAGGACTTATGAAAACATAAATTTTTTGTAGGACCATATATAATATAAGTCTCCCTAATAGGACTTATAAATAATTTTCTCATATTAATTGTATGAATTAATAAATTAAACAAAATTAACAATTGATACTATTAATGAAAATAGTGATTTTTGTAATATTAATTATATTAACTTTTAATAATGAAATAATTTTTTTTAAAATTAAAACTGAAAAAAATCATTTTTACATTATATAAAGGTAAAAAAGATAATTATTTAATAAAAATTATTTTACAATTTATCAACTAAATACTACTTTATTATTTAAATTCATAATCCCCTAATTACACTAAATAAATTAACATATACTCATGCCCGTTTGGGAACAGGCTAATTTAGTAATTTTTTGGCTATTTGGCTAAAATATGAGCTAAAAAAAATTAGTATGTTTGGGATGACTTTTTGACTTTTTACGAAAAAATATACAAAAAGTAGAGAGAAAAGAGATTTTTTGATTTTTTAATATGAATTATTGACTTTTTGACTAATTTAATAACTTTTTGACTACAAAATTCGTTTGCCAAACGAAGCCTCGTTATGAGTTATAACCTGTTCGGTTATAATATATGATTCCCATTTCACGGCTCTAGGAAACCGCCCATCGCTATTTGTTTTATTTCGAGATAAGCCATTTTGTTGTACCAGTCAACCTCCTTCAACCAGCTCAACCTCCTCCGACCAGCTCCGCCGCACAGAAGCACGCAGAAGCAGAAGCAGAAGCAAGAGAAGTATGGAACAAACTCAACCTCCTCCAACCAGCTCCGCCGCACCGCCGGCATCTCCCCTCATCCCTACCAACACCACAACCACAACCACAACCACGACCACCACCCCCGTAAACACCTCTCAACCCTACCCAGACTCGTCGCCGCCGCCGCTGAATTTCTCTGATCTGGAGCGAATCGACCCAATTGGAAAAGACACAGGCGACATCGACAACGACAACGACAACAGCCTCTACAGCGTCATCCACCGCCTCACCGGTTCTTTCTATTCCTTAAAAACCATTTCCTCCTCCTCCTCCTCCTCCTCCTCCTCCTACAGCCAAGGCGACCCTCACATCCTCCGGGACTTGGAGATCACTCGCGCCTTAGACAATCCCAACTTGGTCAAATGCCACGCCGTGTTCGATCACGGTACCCACATCCATTTCCTGCTCGAATACATCCACGGCCAATCCCTTGAAGGAATCCAATTGAACCACGAGCCCTTCCTCTCTCATCTCACCCTTCAAATCCTCTCTGGATTGTCCTATCTCCATCTCAGAAAAATTACCCATGGCGATATCAGACCCTCCAATCTATTAGTCGACCTTCTGGGACGACGATTCAAAATAGCATATTTCGGGTTATCCAGAATCACAAAAGAAATAGCCTACATGAGCCCCGAAAGAATCAACACTGATCTCAATCGGGGATTCTATGATGATGTTGGGTATGCAGGGGATATTTGGGGAATTGGGTTATGCATTCTTCAATTGTATATGGGTAGATACCCAATTGAGGTTGAACTTGAGGACAATTGCCCCAACATTGCGTCGGCGATATGTTTGCGACAGCCGCCTGAAGCGCCGCCAACGGCATCGAGGGAGTTTCGAGACTTCATTGCGTGCTGTTTGCAAAGTGATCCAGCGAAGAGATGGACCGCACATCAATTGTTGCAGCATCCTTTCATTAGACAGAATGCTAGCACCAACAAGAAGTAGGTTTATCAGTGTACTACTGCTGCTACTACTACTACTTTATTTATTTATTTATTTATTGTTGTCCGTATTCATGTTTTATATTTTATCTTTGAATTGTGTAATTTTCTCATGAGGTTTAGGACAAATTTTGGGTTTTAATGAGAGGAATTAAAGCAATGGGAACCTGTTACTTAAGCTATGGACTTCCATTTTCCTGTTTAGTGGCAGCTTAACTACTACCCCCGGGTTTCAATGAATCAATATTGTGTTTACCAGAGCAAAAGTAGTGGACCTTGGGGCTATTTGGTGTAATTTATCTGAGTTGTTTATAGCCTTTTTATTTTATTTTATTTTATTTTATTATGGACGCTTGTGCCTACTTTTTGCTGCAACTTCTACTTACATTACAACTTTAGGCAACAGAAATAGTTTAAATAAGCTGACAAAGCTGATTATCTATAACTTTGGGGAGAGATGCTTTTGATTTTTGCTTTCTGATTATCAGCTTTTACTTTACAATAGGTTGCACTAAATAGGCCCCTTGTACTAAGAATGTGGGACAATGATGGGTTACATTATAGGTAAACAACGTAGATAACAAACATTTTAGATGAGAACCTCCAACATCTTGAATCCAGTATTTCCAGTTAAAAAAGTATCTGAAAGTTGAATCCAGTATTTCAACATCTTGAATCCAGTATTTCCAGTTAAAAAAGTATCTGAAAGTTGAATCCAGTATTTCAACATCTTGAATCCAGTATTCAACATCTTGAATCCAGTATTTCCAGTTAGATGAGAACCTCCAACATCTTGAACCTCCAACATCTTGAATCCAGTATTTCCAGTTAAATGAATCAATATTGTGTTTACCAGAGCAAAGTTGTTGGTGTAGGGATAGTACCCAAAAAGTATCTGAAACGTATCTGGCACGAATCTATGCATATCTGAAATTCAAAAAATTAAAAAAAAATAAATTCGAATACTCTTTTGCTGTATCCTATACGTATCTTGGTGTATCAGATGTGCATCTGTATCCGATACTCGTACAGTGCTCATTTTGGAGTATCCGTGTTTCATAGGTTATGGCACATGTATAACCTTAGAAAAAGTCAAGATAGTCACATCAAACATGGAAAGGAGTACTATCCCTACACCAACAACTTTGCTCTTTGTATTGTTAGCCATGCTGACAGTACCCATCACTTACCTAATATGTAGGAAAGTGTTCTCTAACCTTACACATGTTCAATGATCATCTGTACCTGGAGAAATTGTAACCCTTTCTAATTAGTGTCTACGATTGGTCTTTAGTCTTATCTACCTTGTACTTTGCACAATTCCTCTTTAGATGACATTGATCACAGAAAGAACACGTCTATGAAGCACCGACACTTCAAATTAAATGTCATAGCCATGTCAAACACATATGGGACACAAACAAGGTAGGGACACATGGGACATGACATGTGGCGTGTCTATTTTCTTAATACACAATGGGGACGCATGGGGACATGGTGGACACAATAGGGTCTTATTTTAATTTTTAAAAGCTAATTACTGGGCAAGGGGGAGGGGAAAAGGGGGTTTTTGTAATTGATGAAAATGTGCCTTTTGATTGGAATTTATCTATCGAATAGAAATATCTATTTTAGGCTATCGGTGGAAGATAGTCTTGATTGTTGTAGACATTACATGAGGATTAGGTTGAATTGAAATTAATTTTTCATCCATTGTGCATTGAGCATCATTACACATTGAACATTGCAAATGTATTGGTTTTTGAGAAAAATGGGTGAATATCTTGGTGAATTTGGTTAGGGGTGTGGTTGTGGTTATGATGTTGGCCTATGTATCCTTGGTGAAAGTCCAGAAAATCACGCAGTTAGGTGCCTATCCCTCTGGTTAATATCGGTAAAATGGCTTTGGTAGTGCTTGTATAGCCTACTGGCAGACAAGTACCTTGAGATTCGCTGTGTTTTGTATCCATTACCCTGTTTTCTGTATAAAAAGATTATTTTCATGAGTTGATAAATAGTCTGGCATTACATTGTTTTGAGATGGAAAACGAGAAATGTTTGGAAAATGGCATGCATATATACTCACTTTATGATTTTGCTACGATTCATATACTGTGTTAGAGTATATCTACCAGGCCTTGGCTCACCCTTTGTGGAAAAAAAACTTTGAGGTGCTGATGATATGCCTCCGCCAAAGACATAGCTTGGGAGGACTAGAGCTTAAGGCTTCTTTTTTGGTTTCTTGATGTAATTATTTTTGTTTAAGACTCGGGCTTTACTTGTATTGAGTTTAAACTCATTTTTGTTGTAACCAAGTATCGTCTTAGAAAGTTGTAG
>NW_021026526.1:64024-108315 GCF_004153795.1 Camellia sinensis
ACAAGGAAGGGCATAGAATCAGTCGTGGGCATGATGGAGTCATCCTCCCCAGCCAACCTCAGATGGACGTCGACAGGGATGGAAAACTCTCGCCTAAAGTATTCTAGCTTAGTCGGGGTGTCTACCTTATGCCTCCACATACCCATGATGTCGGCTTAAATGAAAGGTGTGAAACTTCAGAAGGAAATGTTTTGTGATGATTTTGAATGACCTCGGCTAAAACAAAAGGGGGAATACGTTTCAGTTTTTCCTAAATATACGAGGGTGTCACAAACAAATCCTAAACCTAGATCTATGGAAATGAAGATTGAAGGCACGAATCTGGAAAAAAAACACAGAAAACAGAAAAGGCAGAATGTGTTTCAGGATCAAGAAACAATGATGAACTATCAAAAACACTATTAGTGCAAGGGTATCTGCTTTACTTGTTTCTCGTAATCCGCCGTAACGTCGGCCACCCCCTCATTTTATCCCTTCTCGTCGGCGGCCTTGACTTCGGCTTCTTTTGTGGCCAGGGCTTCTTAAAGTTCCTTCTGGGCCTCGGTCATCTTTTCCTCGGCCTCTCTCTTTTCTGCCTCGAGAACCTTCTTGATGGCCTCAGCGGATTCTGCTTTCCTTAGCTTTGATAGCAGCCTCGCCTTGATCCTCCAAGGTCTTCATCTTTGATTGCAAGTTTTTATTAGTCTTCTATAGACTAGCAGCCTCCCTCTTTTTGTCGATTAGCTCATTTCGATTCGCAAAAGCTTGCATTAAGAAAGAATGAGCATGCTGGATGGCCTGAAAGTGAACAGAGAAGATGTTATTAGAAAATTTTAAATAAGAAAAAAAAGGAAGAAAAATACCAAAACCCACAAAATATATATATATATATATATATATATATATAACAGTAAGTAATATATAAAAGGGAAAAAATGAAATTAAAAAGAAAAGAAAAGGAAATAAAGCAGCCTAAGAGACAAAGGGAAGGAAAAAAAGGAAATCAGCAAAGAAAGAGAAGAAAGAAACGTGAGAGCAAGAGACTGAGAGAGAGAGATAGAGATAACGAGAGCGAGAGAGAAGAGTGAGAGAGATAGAGAGAACAAGAGCGAGAGAAGAGGAGCAGAGAGAACGAGAGTGAGAGAGATAGAGAGAACGAGAGCTAGAGAGAGAGAAACCTGTTGCGCTATGGTTGATCGAGACAGAGGTAGAGCGACTAGAGTTCTTCCTTGCCAGATTTTTGCTTCAATGCTTCTTGGACTTGTGGATTTGAGGTTAGGATTTTTTCTTCTCACCATTTGATTTTTTCTTGTTTTTGGCTCATCACATACCTGTGGATTTCAAGGAGTCTGATGTCTAATTCGTAATATTTTCAATTTAAGTTTACATTTTTTATGGTTTACCCACAAAAAGTTTTGAATATTACATTTTCTGCCCTGCCGTACCCAAAAAGTATATGAAACGTATCTAGCACGAATCTATGCGTATCTGAAATTCAAAAAATTAAAAAAAAATAAATTCGGATACTCTTTTGCTGTATCCTATACGTATTTTGGTGTATCAGATGTGCATCTGTATCTGATACTCGTACGGTGCCTATTTTGGAGTATCCGTGTTTCATAGGTTATGGCACATGTATAACCTTAGAAAAAGTCAAAATAGTCACATCAAACATGGAAAGGAGTACTATCCCTACACCAACAACTTTGCTCTTTGTATAGTTAGCCATGCTGACAGTACCCGTCACTTACCTAATATGTAGGAAAGTGTTCTAACCTTACACATGTCCAATGATCATCTGTACCTGGAGAAATTGTAACCCTTTCTAATTAGTGTCTACGATTGGTCTTTAGTCTTATCTACCTTCTACTTTGCACAATTCCTCTTTAGATGACATTGATCACAGAAAGAACACGTCTATGAAGCACCGACACTTCAAATTAAATGTCATAGCCATGTCAAACACATATGGGACACAAACAAGGTAGGGACACATATGGGACATGACATGTGGTGTGTCCATTTTCTTAATACACATCAGGGACATGTGGGGACGCATGGAGACATGGTGGACACAATAGGGTCTTATTTTAATTTTTAAAAGCTAATTACTGGGCAAGGGGGAGGGGAAAAGGGGGTTTTTGTAATTGATGAAAATGTGCCTTTTGATTGGAATTTATCTATCGAATAGAAATATCTATTTTAGGCTATCGGTGGAAGATAGTCTTGATTGTTGTAGACATTACATGAGGATTAGGTTGAATACAACGCAACATAAGTGTGAAGTTGAGAGGTGGGCTTCTAACGATCTCTGGAACCCAACACAACCCTAGCTAATTTGAATGTGGTTATTTATTTATTTTATAAATGTTAAATTAATGTTAGTTTTTGTTAATTTTGGATGCTTATGGTTGTAATGTTTAAATATATAGAAATTAATTTTTTTTTTATTTTTATATATCCCTTGTTGTGTCTATGTCTTGATTTTTTAAAATTATTGTGTCCCATGTTTGTGTTTATATCCATGCTTCATAGGAGCACGTCAATGTGACCCCTTGACTTGGAATGAATCTTTTCTTCACCCTCGTACTTGTTTGTTGTATTGGCTTTGACCTAAGCGACTGATACAACTATGATCTACTCCCCTAATGACCTCTCTCTCTCCCTCTCTCTCTCTCTCTCTCTCTCTCATGGGATAAAGAGAGCAACAACCACCTCATCTGACCTGAGGGTATCTTTCTCATACATCAGTGTGGTCCTTAGGTACTCATATGCTGGAGGTAAGGGAATTAACAGGAATTGCCTTATCTTCATTATTGTTATTCATATAATTGCATCTAATTTTGTCGGTATCTTATTGAACTTTTCCAAATGCTATGTGAAGTTCGCTCCGTCTAGCATCTGAAGTGCATACAATTGCTTCATCAATGATAGCTACTTTGTTAACAACTTGGACTTGTATCTTATCTTCAATTTAGCCCAAAGTTTTGTCGAATTGCTCTCATTGTTGACCTCCCGAAGAGTTTTATCCCTAACATATAGTTGGATTTTACTATTTGCCACTTCTCTCATTTCTTCCCACTCATCGTTCATCTTGTTTGACTTTTCAGACTTCTTGAGAGCTTTCAGTAGTCCCTCTCACGTCAACATATTCATCACCTTTGCTACCATAAGTTGAATTTGTTGTATCCATTAAAGGTTAAATCACGAAGCCTTGACTCTTTGTTGCCATTTAGTTACTATATGACAATCCTACACGATCTGAACTCATCGCACCATCTACATGTGTGATGCCTTGTCACGTACTGTCGTGATCATCTCTAATTGAACCTCATCGCCCTTGGTTGTGCTGAGAAATCCTAATTTCTATTGACCTGTACAATCTTGTCAATCTGTGAAGAATTGCATATTTATGCAGAAAAGGTACTCATCTTGTTTGGATGAAAACAATAGGCTGTGAAGGAAATTATCCAGAGAAAAAGGTCAAGGGATATGTCAAAATGACAAGATAGAATATGGATCCAATAGACGAGAACAACTTGAGAGAAGCTGATCATGAAGTTGAATTCTGCATTGCACTTCGTCTTTCCTTCCCTTCGACAAATCTTCAAATGAGCATCACAACAAGCATCTTTCTCAACTCAAAAAACAACTTCCTGCAGAGATAGAGGAGCAACAATCATACAATTCCGAATAAGTTCTATAAAACTTTGAAAGATATCGTTGTCTGCTTGCAAGAGAATGCAATCACTGCACCACTCCTTCCAAAGCATCAATTTGTTTACTTATTTGCTTCGGCTCATTCTATGATTCTGATTTTGATTTTGACTAGCGTCATTCCTTCCAATTGGTGGATTCAACTCAGCACCATCACCAAAATTTGCAAAATTATCTACACCTCTTCCTCTGTTATCCATCTCTCTCTCTCTCTCTCTCTCTCACGCGCGCGCGCACACACACACACACACACACACAAGAACTAGCAATAGCACTAGCATTGTAATGTTGAACCAGATCTGCATTTCATTCAAAAGAAATACCAAAATTGCAGATACGGACACTGCTGGAGCAATTCAAGATCAGATCTGCTGATGTGAACCAAATTCAAACCACATCCGAACCAAACTTAAGCCAATCAAACTCATATCAGTACAAATCAAACCACTTCGAACACAAATCTGAGAGATTCAGACCAAAAGAAAGCCTCAATCAAACCTTTTGGACGCATATATGAAGGAATCGAACCAATTTGATCCAAAAGAAGGCTTCACTCTAGCCTTTCGAACACAAATATGAAGGCTGCGAACCAATCGAACCAGATCTGAGGGGCTTCAGAAATCCCTCCCGCACTAATCGAGCAAAGATTCAGAATATTTTGGAGCATTCAACACACATGAGGAAGTTAATTGAACTCCAAAAGTCGTTCATGATGCTTGTTCAACATTCAATCTGAGATCGCGATTTGCATTTCAGCCAGCAGATTGAAGTTCTTATTGAAATTCACACCAAAAATTGTTCAATTACGGTTCGAAATGTTTGGGATCTCAATTTCGATCCAGTCTTAGGAGTTTGCCAGCTTTGAATTTGGTTAACAATTGCTTCTCACATATTTGTGATTCAATCATTAAGGCATTCACACAGTTGTTCACGCAGCTTTACAATACTTCGAAGCTCATATGGAGATGCTTGTAACTTCAACTCAAGAGTCAAGGTAAATACACAAAATCTATTTGCGAATTAGGTATCATACTTCTTGCAAGGTGAAGCTGGTTGATGCGACAGTCTTCAAGCTCAAATTTGAATAGATTCAAATCATGCGATTGGCAAATGTTCGGATTTGAGGCTTGAGCTCTGATACCAAATGATATAATATAAATGCAAATCACAAATCAAATCTAGAGAAAGAGAAGAAAATCCCTAATTTGGGGGTAAACCTATAAGGGTGGAGATAAACTACAGTACTTACACCAATCAATATATGTACTATTCTTTAACCAAAAAAGCTAAGTACAATGACCCTTGAATCATCTATTTATAGATTAAGGCCAATAACAACTACAACTAATTGGACAGTTTACAGACAAAGCTAATGACACCTAAGCATGAGACTCATTTTTCATTTTTAAGATATTTATTTTTTTACTACATCGCCAACACTTCCAAATTGGTGTCGTAGTTGTGTTAGACACGTGTGGGGAGATGGACAGGGTGGGGACATATATTTTAATAATTTTTTTTTTAAGGGACATGCTTTGGCACACGGCAAGGTTTTGTTTTGTTTTTTTGAAGCTAATTTCAGGGGTCATATTATAATATTTGGAAACATGAGAGTTGAATTTATAAAAAAATAGAACTCATGCCAAACCATCAACAACACAACTCAAATCTAACCATAGTTGTGAAGTCTGTGAAGTTGAGAAACTGGCTTCTAATGATCCTTGGATCCTAACGTATAACGATTCTGGTTTAGATCCAACCCATTTATTGCTTTTGGATCCGAGAACCTGTGTATTTAACTGTTGTTCAGTTCATTTTCAACTTCTTGTTGTTGAGTTTGGCTATTGGGAGTGTTGGTTGTGTTTGAAACAAGTTGGAAAGTTAGTTTTTCAAAGAATTGTTGCCCAGAATTTTGCTTGTGTGCTTGAGCGACCATTTCTGCGCTCGAGCGGTCTTTTGTAGTATGTAAAACTACTGAGAGTTTGATATCTTCGCTCGAGCGGTTCTTCTTGCACTCGAGCTGTCTTTTGCAGGTCTGAATTTCTGAGAGGGGGTCATTATGCATTTGAGCGGTGGTTTTGGTCACTCGAACAGTGTCACTTATTATGTCTGTCGCTCTAGTGGTCTGTGCGTATATCAGTTCGAGAGAAGGCCATTTTCAGTCACTTTTTCACCTCTCTGTTTAACATTTCAAAACCCTAGATCCAACCATTCTTTCTCTAGTTCTCATTTTTTGCTCCAAATACTCTCAATTCGTGAGTTTCTTTACCTTAGGCCTCGTTTGGCAAGTGGTTTTTTTAGCTAAAAAGTCAAAAAGTCACTAAAAAAGCCAAAAAGCCAACAACCCATACCCAAAAGTCAAAGATTCTCTTTTCTCTCTACTTTTTGCACATCTTTTCGTAAAAAGTCAAAAAGTCATCCCAAACATACTAGTTTTTTTTATCTCATATTTTAGCCAAAAAGCCGAAAAGTTACTAAATTAGTTTGTTCCCAAACGAGGCCTAAGTCCTTTGGTGAAAAACGTTGAGTACGTCAAGGATTTTATTTAATCGAAGCATTTAGCGTTTTTGACTCTGTCAAGTTCTATCCATCTTTTCTTCGTGTCTTCTACTTTGAGGAAGGGATTCCTTTGACTCTTTTTTATGATTTTTAGCTTAGTTATTTATTCTTTGAAAAAGGTTATTGATTTGGAAATTTTCGGTAAAACCTAGGGTTTGGTTTGAAATCAAAAGAGGGATTTTTCAAATTGATTCTTGAAAATGGTTGTGGGAATATGGTTATGGATGAGTTGTGTTGAAATGATGGAAACCTTTTCTTAAAATTGATTTTGAAAGAAAACGGGTTTAACCCGTAATTTTGGATATTTGGAATTGTGAAAGGGAAATGGAAAACGATGTTGGATATTGTGAAATTGGAATAATGGTTGCGTTGATGATGGTGGAGTTGGATATGTAATATCACTCCCATTGTACTTGATGAAAATGTATCTTTTGATTGGAATTTATCTATCGAATAGAAATATCTGTTTTGGGCTATCGGTGGAAGATAGTCTTGATTGTTGTAGACATTGCATGAGGATTAGGTTGAGTCGAAATTAATTTTTCATCCATTGTGCATTGAGCATCATTACACATTGAACATTGTAAATGTATTGGTTTTTGAGAAAAATGGGTGAATATCTTGGTGAATTTGGTTAGGGGTGTGGTTGTGGTTATGATGTTGGCCTATGTATCTTTGGTGAAAGTCCAAAAAACCACGCAGTTAGGTGCCTATCCCTTCGGTTAATATCGGTAAAATGGCTTTCGTAGTGCTTGTATAGCCTATTGGCAGACATGTACTTAGAGATTCGTGTGTTTTGTATCCATTACCCTATTTTTTGTATAAAAGGATTATTTTCATGAGTTGATAAATAATCTGGCATTACATTGTTTTGAGATGGAAAACGAGAAATGTTTGGAAAATGGCATGCATATATACTCACTTTATGATTTTGCTAAGATTCATATACTGTGTTAGAGTATCTCTACTAGTCCTTGGCTCACCCTTTGTGGAAAAAAACTTTGAGGTGCTGATGATATGCCTTCGCCAAGGACATAGCTTGAGAGGACTCGGAGCTTAAGGCTTCCTTTTTGGTTTCTTGATGTAATTATTTTTGTTTAAGACTCGGGTTTTACTTGTATTGAGTTAAACTCATTTTTGTTGTAACCAAGTATCGTCTTAGAAAGTTGTAGTCATTAGGGCATTTCCTTATTTGGTTTATTTTCATTTTTACTCTTGTATCCATGCCATATGCTATGGATTCAGAATCTAGGATTTGTGAATATATATTGCATATGTCATTTTTGTAATCCTCAAGAATAAAATTAATAGAAGAGATAAGACTGTTGATCAATTGTAGCACTGTTATGAGATGGGTTAATGTTAATTATTTCGGGGCGTTACATAACGCAACATATATTTAGTTTTTGACTGATTTAAATTTAGTTTTTTATTTTATTTTATTTTTAATGTTAAATTATTGTTAGTTTTCATTAGTTTTGTTTGTTTATGGATGTAATATTTGTATACATACCTAATAAAAATGTATATATATATTGTAGTATTCCCAACATGTTTGTAGCCTTATTTTTTCGAAATCTTAGTGTCCTATATTCATGTCTATGTCCGTATCTATGCTTCCTAGAAACAGGCCCATCGTCTCTTGAGCAAGAGAAAATATTTGACTAGGTCAGTAAACTAGTACAGACCCACTTCTTTCTACAAGCCAACCCTCTACATAATTTCTACCGTAGAATTCATACATTTTTCCTATTCATAGGCAAACCTCAAAAATCCTACTCCACATACAGTCAGGAAAACCTGTACAATTATCAGATTACCTTGTGGTTTCTGGATAACCTCACTCAAACACATGTACTAACACAATAAGTATATGGACTGCCAAAAAGTGGGACACACTTGTACGATAATTCTTTCCGTATAGCTGAAATTTAGCTGTAACTAAAAAATCTCTCCCTGGGATTTTGGAGCACAAAACCATTTCAACAGCAATCTCTTTCACCTCTTTTTCTGAAAATTTTGAAAATTCTGACTGAGAGGTACAGCTTTGCTCCTAGTTTACCCCGTCTCTCTTGCACACACACTAACAAGCACACAGAATTGATCATTTTCTCATGTTTTGCAGATGGATTTTGCCCTTCTTTTTTGCAATTTTTGGATCAAAACAGAACAGCAATTTTGATGATGATGTGCAATTGCTCAACTTAAATTCACGAAAGGTGCCTCCCTATGACTGGGTCAGGAATGCGGTGGACAAAATGCCTTCAAGGAACTTGAACGAGATTGAGTCAGAGTTAGGTCCGTTTTCCAGGCCAAGACAATCCCAAGAACGGCTTGCCCTCACAAAATTTTTGAACATGAGCCCAAATGAATTCTGGCAGAAGGTGATGGAAGCCACTGTTATTGGCAGTCATGCAATTGAAACTCCTCATCAAACTGTAGGTACAGTAATAGAAACAGAAAGAGAGGCAGAGGCAGAGGCAGAGACAGAGACAGAGACAGAGACAGATGATCAACTTGTCATTCAGCCACCAGTTGAACCATCACTTACCAGTGTAGAACTTCCTGACCAAGCAATGTGGGATATGTGCAAACAATTTAAGAGTTGTATGCTGTATTGTTCTTTGTTTCCAGTTGGTTACAAATTTGATAAGGATAGTTTGGTTCAAATGTGGATTGCGGAAGGGTTAATCGAGGCAGAAGAGAATGAAAGAATGGAGGATTTTGGCGGTCTGTATTTTGATTATATGTCCAAGTGGGAATATGTAGTGCCAGCTGGATTTGATCATGTTGGCAATCAGGAAACTTACAGAGTAGGGGAGGCTATGGCTTCAATACTCGAGAAAGAATCTTTGGCACCCCAATATTGCAGAGTTGAGGATAGTCACTTGGCTGATCTATCCATACTGTCAATGCATTTGTCTTTGGTATGCAACTACATTGATCAGAATACTTTTGAGGCGCTCAAAAGATGCACTAACTTGAGAACACTTCTGTTGCTTGGCCATTATGGTTCTTCTGTTAAACAAGTGCCTCATGATCTTTTCTTGGGCCTAGAGTTATTAAGGGTTTTAGATTTGAGTTGTACCCATCTATCTCAATTACCAAATTCCGTTGGCAACCTGAAGTCATTGCAATACATTGATGTCTCGGAGACACGCCTCAAACGGTTGCCTGAGGTGGTGGATTGCCTTCTCAATTTACAGACATTGAGACTCAGAGGTTGTTTAGACCTAGTTGGATTACCAAAAAACATCAGCAAGTTAGTCAACCTACGACATCTGGATCTTGATATTGCTCGTCAGTTAAAGTCAATGCCCACGGGATTGGGGAATTTAACTAACCTTCAAACTTTGAGTACATTCCTTGTTGGTAGGGAGGATGGATGTCGTATAGGAGAGCTAAAGAATATGAATAACCTTAGCGGATCATTATGCATTTGGAGACTTGAAAATGTTTTGAATAAGGAGGAGGCTAAATTAGCTGCTTTGAGTAATAAGAAGTACCTCAATAAGTTGGAGTTGCGGTGGGGTGATCTTTGGGATGAAAAGGCTGAGGAGGAAGAGGAAATCTTAGAATGTCTGCGGCCCCACTCTGGCCTCAAAGAGTTGCAGATATTGTTCTACAAGGGCTCAAAGCTGCCAAGTTGGATCAGTAGTCCATCATTTGTTAACATAGCTAGTATTACACTCTTCAAGTGCACAAGTTGTTATTTCCTCCCATCTATTGGAGAACTGCCATCTCTGAAGTCACTTACATTAGTTGAAATGAATAGGGTGAGAGATATTAATCGCCTGTTTTGCAGGGATGAAACCAGTCAAGGGTATAATGCATTTCCAAAGTTAGAGAAACTAACATTTGATGTCATGTTTAACCTAGAAGAATGGACAGGAGTGGAGAATGGCGACTTTCCATGCCTTCTTCAACTTACAATAAAATACTGTCCAAAACTAATTTCTCTTCCATGTCTTTCACTTCTCAGATCTCTTAAATATTTTGAAATTAGCCACTGTCCAGAGCTCTCATCTTTTCCTGAGGAGGGCCTGCCAGCGTCACTTGGATTTCTAATGGTGAGAAATTGTCCGTCATTAAAAGAACGGTGCCGAACGGGTGAAGGTGAAGACTGGTTGAAGATAGCACATGTGCCTAGCATATGGATTGATCACCAAGAGATTTTTTTAGATTGAGGATATGAGTGTCTCGACCTGTCAAGAGGTACGTAACACATTTGCTAATGCTCTTTTTTTTTTCCGTAGTAGTAAAGACTGAACCTGTTTTATTGCTGCTCGGTCAGATTGCAGTAGTTCTTGTGTGTCTTGTTTTGGAATTGATTCCATCTAAAAATCATTTTAAAGAATGCAATAGTTTAGTTTATTTACAGAAAATGGAAATTATGAAATTGATATATGTGATTCTTAATGCTTATAATGTCTTCTTCAAATTTTCCTTTTTGATGTAAGTTCACTTAATTATGGAGTTAGCATATTTCCTTGTTTGCGAAGCTTGCAAAATGAAATGAATATATATGAAATTCCCTCAGTTGCATTGCATTTCTTTCTTATAATGGCGTATTTAGAGGCGCAGAGCACTAGTGAATTTGGTGATTTGCTTCTAGATGCGTCACAATTGCTGGAACCTTTCATAATGTCCTTGCTTGAGAAAGTTCTAATATCTTCTTTAGGTTCCCTGTCAATTTCTTTGGGATGGTAGAAATCAGATCAAACAATTCTCTAGTCTACAGTTTTTCTGAGATAGCGTCTTCTGTTTCTTGTGTTTTTTCAAAAAATATATTTTTATTTTATTATTATTATAACAAGGAAATGTCTTTTTCCACTGGATTTGGCTGATCTTATGAACTTTGATTTTTAGTGAAAAACATGATTTCTGAGTCACTTTAATGTCTTATTTCTGTAGAAACCCTTCTTTGATTTTGAATGCTGTCACATTTGACTTCATCTCAAAAAGGCAGTCGCTTATTCTTCATCTCATAGTCCGTTCTAGTTATTTGGTTATATCTATCTGAAAATGAGCAATTTTACATTTAAAGAGCTTTAGTTGATGGGATTTCTTTGTTGTGTGTGTCTTGTTAGTTGTCTGTTATCAGAATATTACAATTTGTGATTCGATTCACGATTCGATTTGTAATTTTTACAAAATCAATATGAACTAAGCACGGACACTTCTAAGAAGGTGACGTATCCGTGTCGTGTCCGTGTCGGACACCGACACTCTTTGGATACTTCCCTGACACGTATTCGACACTCTTCAAAACGTGTCCTATTTTTTAATATTTTTTAAAGATACGGAAACTCTTTGGACATTTGGAGGACGCACATGTATATCTCTTAAACACGTGTCTATTGATTACATACATACATGTGAAACTAATTATAAGTTGAACAAAACAACTTAAGATACAATAATAAAACAAAAATCATATAAATTTATAGGGATTAGTGTCATATTGCATTTTTTATTATTTTTGAATGATATATTCATGTATATAACATATAATAAATATATAAAATTATATATTTTATGCGTGTCCCCCACGTGTCGTGTCCTATATATTTTGAAAATTAGCGTGTCGGCGTGTCCGTATCGTATCCGTGTCGTGTTGCGTGTCACGTGTCCATGCTTCTTATGATACGAATCTATGAGTGAATCTATTTTGGAAGTGAATAACCTATCGATTCGTTTTTTACGATTAATGCAATTCTTGAAACTATCGTGTCCAACATATTTTCGAATATTTTTTTTCTCCATCTTTTTAGTGTAATGACATAATACAATTTCTAATAGCGTTTAGTACCAAAATAATCTATATCTATGTATATATATATGATTTGTTGTTATTTTAGTGATCATGGAGTTTTAAATAAGATTCAATCAGATTCAGTCAGACCTAACTTATTTTTAACCTTCTTCATTTTTTTCTTAAAAAATCATAATATATCTTTTTTAAGATTAAAGTAACTTGCATCATGAATTATCTATTGCTATTTTGTTAAATTAAATATAGTTGAACATTATATGGGTGAGATCAATTATGTCTTTTAAAATATGTTATGCTTTAAAATAAAAGATCCTAAACAATTATATTATTTGGTCATTGTTATTTGGAAAAGTATGCATGCTTATTGTCTAAATATCAATATTGTTATTTTAGAAATTGAAAGTTTGTCTTTATTTACTATCCTTACTATCTTTATTAAGAATAGTTGATAAGAAATATCTATAAAGAGAAACCTTTATTAACTTCTTATCTATTAAACTACTTGACCATCATTCAAAATAACATTTTCATTGATTTAAGTCTAAATATTTCATATTAATATGATATATTTAACATCCAAAAGTGTAGATATATTTTTATAAGTAATTTAGAAAAAGTGACTGAATCTTTATGATTCATGATTCAATTCGATTTGATTTGTTACGAGGCCATTTCAATTCATGATCCAAATCCCAATTTGACAACTATTTGTCCTATCACATTTTTACCATAATAAATGATTACACAATCTGCATGACTTGTCCTGTAGTAGAACATGGATGACTCAAGTTTACTCTCTGAAGTGGGATACCTCATCCTTCTAGTTTACTGTATTGCTATCTTTAACAACTTCATATCATGTAATTTTCTATTAATAATTGTCTTGAAATTTATTGGTTCCATCAAAACTCCTGTTAGTCCAGTGCCTTAAGGGCTTCAACCCATTATCTTTCAACCAAGATATATCAAGGTTTTCACCCACTAGACAACCATGTTATTGGTTTTCAAATTTGATGTTAATTATAATTGGTAAATCTCTGCAATTCGTTTTATATTTATGAAAATTCTTCTATGAAATAGATTGAAACCCCCCAAAAATATATTATTTTAGATACAAGTCAATTTTAAATGTATTTTATAACTTTAATTGATCTTATAGATATTTGATAATAAACATTGAAAAAATCAAAAAATATCTAAATAATATATATATATATATATATCAGTTAGGAGACATTGTATAGAGAATTTTACATGCATGTACATGTTGGCTCCCCCAAGACTAATGTTTGGGATTTGTGATTGAAATAATCTAACTCAATTTACGGAGGAAAGGGAAAAAAAGAGCAACAAATTGTGGGTTTCTGGTGGTGATCTGGGAGCATGACTCGTGAGAATAATAGAGGAGGATGAGTCATCTAGGTAGTGTTGACATTTGACAGTTGAATCGTAAGGTATTCAGTGGATGCCACATCCCGGATTTACAGGAGCTGACCTACGAAGATCAATCATAAATAATAAGGAAAAGACGATATTAAATGTAATAAAAAGACCTCTCTTGTGTATATATGTGTATCAATGTCATTCAATACATGAAATTCTCCAATTACGGACATCTTATATTCAACATTTAGGTTGAGTAAATCTATAGTATGTAATTCAAAAACAATAACAATAAATATAACTAAAATGTCCTTAGGCTTATATCAAATAAAAAGGGTGTAGTCCTTACAAAAAGAATGGCACTTGGCCTACACAAAAGGGGCCCAAGGCCTACAAATCAAAAGAGCTTTCTGTATGAAGCATGGATATAGATACGATGCAGATACGGCCTATGAAGCATGGACACCTCTCCGAGGGCTACGTATTAGTGTTAGACATGGACATGCGGTGGACACGTGTCCGACACGTCGCAAAATGTGTCCTTTTTTTTTTTGCTTAGTCGGACCCGTTATGGACACATTTCGAACACTGTGGGGTCAAAAGCAAAATTTCTGAAACTTCAAGTGGGGGTCAATTTGTAAAAAACAAAAATTGAAGAAATCAAACCAAGTCCTAACCTTGATTTCAAACAAAAAGAGGAGAAGAGGCTGAGATAAGGTTGCTAGCTGCTCTTGCGAAGATATGTTCTTCTTTCGATCTTTTTCTTCTGATCTTCTTCTTCTTTCAATCTTCTTCTGCTTTTCGATCTATGTATCTCAATGGCTCTCTCTCGATCTACTCTCTCTGTTTCTTCTTCTTTTGATCTTCTTCTTCGACCTGTGTGTGTGTGTGCGCGCGCGCGTGTGTTTTGTTTTGTTTTGTTTTTTCTTTTTCTTTTTATATGCTGATTCACTCTCTTTCTCACTCCGTGATAGTCTTTTTATTTTATTTTTATTTTTACTTTTCTCCCTATCTCTATTATTGGGTTAATTACCTAAAAGTCCTATTTACAGATGTTATGATAGCTTAGGTCCTATTTAACATTTTTTAAACCAATAAGTCCTATTTAGTAAAAGTAAGAATATTATCAGTTTTTTTCAATTTTTAAAATTAAGAATATTATCAATTTTGTACAGTAATGTTCCAAATAATTGTTTCACTAACTGATGAAAAAAAACAGAGGATGAGGTTAAACGTTTTTACCCTTATACTTATTGATTTGATTCAACTATCTAATAAAACTGAGAATATTAACAGTTTTTTCAGTTTTAAAACTGAGAATATTATTAGTTTTTTCATTTTTGTTTTTGTTTTGTTTTTTGTTTTGTTTTGTTTTTTTTCCAATTTTGCACATCAATGTTCCATCATCATACTCCTTGATAGACACAAAATTTTCAGTTTTGCACAAAATTTTTTTTTTTTTGGCACATAATTTTTTTTCTAGTTTTTTCAATTTGAAAGTTGATGTTTTAAAGTTTTGAAAATCATAAATGTCAAATCATCATGTTCCTTTATAGATAATCATAAATGATGAATACTCATCATTTGAAGGGTAATTCCGACTATTAAAAATTTAATGGAACTTGAAGGTCCAAAAAATCTTAGTTAAGACTTAATGGAGTATAAGTTTATAAATTAGGACTTGTGTGTAAATGCCCTTCTATTATTTATTTAAATTATTTTTTTGTTTGGCTAGTTTATTTATTTTCTCTGACTTTTAATTTTTTTTTATATAATTTTATGACATATAATAAATAAATTTAATTATATATATTGAACGTGTCCTAGTGTGTCGTGTCCTTCATTTTTTGAAAATTTGCATGTCCGCGTGTTCGTGTCGTGTCACGTGTTTGTGCTTCATACGATAGGATATAGGTATAATTAGGATACATTTGTAATATATATATATATATATATTTTAAATTATCAGTAGTGAACACATAAGGTAAAGAATGTTGAGAATCATATTGTAATTTTCAAATGCAAAACACTAGTATTTAAGAATTAGGTATTAACCTGTTTGGAACTTGAGATTTTAGTCAAAAAGCTACTATACTTTGTTACATCATTCTCTCTACTTTTCTGCACGTTTTTTCCTAAAAAGTCAAAAAGTCAACTAAAATAGCCAATTCCCAAATGGGGCCTTAAACTAGTAATTTTGAATAGGTCTCGCAAATATTACATTTTAATATCAACTCAAATATAATATGTTTATATTACAATAATAGAATAATTTACAACTTGCCCTTGTGCTTTTCCCTTTAGCACTAGTTAAAAATATTGTATTCAAGTTTACTTATTTAATAATATTTAATTTTAATATTGTTATATTGTCTTGTTAATCATTACTTTCTGTGTAGTTACAAGGGGGCATGCACGAAACAAGAAGTATACATCAATTTGAAAAATTCTATTATTTGAGTCACTATGTTCTTATCAAAGAACTAAACAAAGTGTTAGAAAAATATTTTTGTATTTGTCCTTACAATTATATTATATTATAATGCTGTGCAAGAAATGCTACAAATATGATTTCGTAAAAGAAGTAATATGTGACTTGCAGTATCCGATACTTTAATAAGTATATGATACATATTCGTGAGTATCCAAAGAGTATCGGTATTCAATATGAATACGATATGGATACATCACCCTTCTTGAAGTAATCTGTGCTTCATAGAGCTTTCTCCTAGCTCATGCACATATCCTATGCTTTGTCTCAAGATTGGGGCACGCCATCAGCGCCTACATAGGGTGAACATATAGTTTAGTAGTATAATCTTTCAGAAGCTAATGTGTCTATACATGCACACTGTACGGGGAGCAAATATTCCGGCAAGCCCGTACTCCTTTCTTCCAAGCTCCTGCCTGTCCGATCGACCTGCGAGCACAACGATGGTGAGCTACCTGGCAGTGTGTGGCCGGAATACCCCTCCGACAATCAAGTTAGACACACACAGGGATAGAGAGAGAGAGAGAGGATTAAGTGTTTTGTGTATATCTCACCAAATGTTGATCTGCTTCAGCATGGGGGGCGCAGACTCGCTTATATACCTTCTGCGCCCCAAATCTACTCCCATTAGTCTCTTGACACGTGGTGCTGCTATCTCATCTGTCAGCGCAAATCTAGCTGAACATCACCTAACCAAGTTGCCAGCCCACACTATTGGGAGCTCGGCAGCCGGGCTGCAGCATCTCGGCTGCCAAAGGCCGTGCTGTGTTGCTAGCCAGAGCGCTCCGCTCACCAAGCTCAATGACGACCGTGCTCGGTTGCATTCCGGCATAGCCAAGCTCGGGACAGCTCATGCTGGTTAGCTGTCGGCCTTCCTGCCGGGCTAACCCACGAACCGTGGAACCCAGTGAGGCAGCGAACATCTCGGCCGAACCATCACTCGACCGGTCTTTGCACCCTGAAGCCAAGTAGCTCGGTTCAACCATGCCTTGTTTTAACCGAGCAAAGCCCTCCTGGGCAGGCCCATGCTACCACGGCCCAACTGTGTTTGGCCCAAATCTGCCCGGTCATTACCACGACCCAGCCCAGATCATAAATCTCCCTCTCAATTGCCCCTTAATTTCGTCCGCGCAAGCGTGACTGGGATTACTTATTCGGACCGGGTTAACTCTTCCTCGGTACTCAGTTTGTAAGCTGATGACCGGGCTAGTTGACATGCCTGTCTTCAAAACTTGCTCGGTCGACGCCTCGTCTTGCCCTCCTGTCTCTTCAACTCTGACGCCGCCGTTTCTGAGGACACATGTCTCTCGCCTGTTGGCCTCAAGCAGCCAACCATCACGTCCCTTCACATTCGAAACTTTTGGCGCTCTTTCTCCCCTACAAACATGCCATAACTCCCTCTCGATCTTACTGACTCTCCTGCGTTCCAGTTGTTCCAGAGCTCCTGTGCCTCTTGCAAGTTTCGTTCCTGCCCTCTCTTGCATTCGTGTTCGAAGAACAAGCTCCTGTCCTTAACTGGTAAGTCCTTCGAGCCTCTTTTTTTTGCTTATTTCATTTGATATTTCACATTTTAAGGCACTAAATCCGTAGGTTTTAGGATATACCCCCCCCAAAACCCTCTCTTGCCCCTATTCTCTTCGATGTTCTTCAGTCCCTGTGATGAACACATGAACACACCAAGAACTGGAGCAGACCGGGCTCCAGGTTGCTTTTTGATCCAAAAAACAATTAGACCGAGAAATTTACAAGTTTGCCAAAACCGTAGTAGAAACCGAGGTAGACAGAGGACTTGGTCGCTCGACCGGGCTAACAACTGGTCTGCTTGAGTGACTGAGCTCCTTGGTTTGCCTTCGCGATCGAGGTGGTCTGTTTCTCTTTATGACCGGGCTAAAGTCAAGCTTGTTTTGCGCCACCACGCTTCCACTTACACTTGCCATTCTTTTCCTGCAGAGTGCAAGGGGACCACTGACCAATTACCGAGGCTCTCAAAGACCGAGCAGCCATTAAACTCCAGTCTCTGCCAAACCAATTCAGCCGAGCTAAACCAGCCAGCTACACATGGGGCGATTCCGCTTCCTTGTTGACACTCCGGCCGCCTTGGCCATATTCCGGGAGGAGTATGGCATCCCGGCCGACGTCCACTTAGAGCTAGGCGAAATTGAGACAACCCCTTGGGGCAGATTAGACCAGTGCCCCTTTACCGTACTATCCATCATTGAAGGAAGCCTCTGCTTCGCGGTCAACCCACTGATGACCAAATTCTTGCGCCGCACCGGGCTAGCACCCACTCAAGTCTCAACCAACACTTACCGAATAATCAACGGGGTCCACGAGTTGAACAATCGGCTAGGAACCAACTTAGGTTTAGCCGAGATACTCCGTCAATACACCCTTGGGCACACGGGCGACGGCTTCGCCTATTACTTAAAAATTCAACCGGGCAAAGAAAAAATAATGACCGGCACCCTAAACAAGGACTTACATGACGACGACTTCTTCTGGGTGTCTGGTAACTATGAAACAGCCAACGTACTGGGCTGGTTCATTAGCAAGAATTTCGGCGAGACATGTAAGCCGTGCTAACTGCTCGGTTAACTTATCTTCACTATTCTGTACTTGACACTTTTCTTCTTTCCTTTGCAGCGATCCAAGACTTGCAAGCTAACTACTACAATCCCAACGAAGCAGCATCAGGACCGTGCTCTGTTACCGCAACCGAGATTGTAACGAGCTTCTCGGTTACACTCCAACATACTGGTTTTCTGCTCTATGCTGGAGTAAGGTCACAGACTTTCTCCGTGCTCCATCACCTCCTCCAGATCCCACATTGCCAGACATCCCCTTCATCCGTTTAACCGAGGCAGAAGAAATGGCACAGAAAAGCTGCATCAAGAACCTACTCACAGCAACCTCCACCGAGATACCTACTCACAGCAACCTCCACCGAGATACCGAGCATACCAACCCGCTCTCCTACTGTCGGTCAATCCAGCGAGGCCGTGGTGGCGTTGGCATCTCCCGCCGCCGGGCAAGCAAGCCAAGACATCTGCCGCACTGGGAAAAGGCCTCGTGCAGACCCATCTGCCGAGCTGGTTGCGGAGCTCAATACCGAGCAACCTGCCGTCACGGTCGACCCAACGCCCGCGTGGAAACCGCAGCTCAAACATCGGGGCAAAGAGATCCCGGCAACAGCTTCTGTCAAAGGCGACAAAGAGCATCTGCTCGCCTTTGACCTCATTAAAGCGCTCCTGCTACCGAGCGACGTGGTTGGCAGTGACCATGTGCCAGACACCCGGTTGGTGAAGTCGTCGGTCAAATCCATGACCAGGGTAAGAATCTCAATCCTCCCTCAAAATTTCTCAAGTGTTTTTTTAGTTTCCTTTCTAACCAAACTTTATTCTTGTAGGCCATCCAGAAGCAGCACTAGGTCATGGAGCGCATTCACCGACTCCAGCAGAAGGCCAATGATTCTGCCAGCCAGGTTGTAAGCCTCCAAACCGAGCTCGGGCGCACCAAGTCTTCTCTGCAAATCGCAAATGCAGACAACAACAAATTGCTCGGCCAGCTAGGTGCCACCGAGCATGAAAGAGATGCAATAAAGGCCGAGTTGGAGGCCTTGAAACAGTCAAGGGAGAAGGAACTGGAGGACGCCAATAATGCCGGCTTCAAGGAGGCCGAGGAGAGCTACACAAAGCAGGTTTATGCCACCCAAGATATCTACTTCAAGGCGGGTTGGAAGACTGCTTGTGAACAGCTCGGCCAAGGACTTGGGACCGACATATTTGACTCTCCTCCAGCTGTCTTCTTGCCGACTTATCCTGTGCCATACGCCAACGATATATTTAGTGCATTGCAGGCTGAGGCCGAGGAAAGAGGAGAAAAAGAAGCCGAGGATAATGCTCAACAAGAGAACCGCCCAGAGTAGCCTGTCGCCCAAGACCAAACAACAACAATCGACCTGGAGCCAACCAGGGACGAATTCACTGATCTTTCTCCCCTTGTTTAGTTTTCTTTCTCTTTTGCCTAAACATGTAACCGGGCTAAGTGCCCACCCTTTGTACTTATTTTTTCATCAATTAAAAAAACTCAATTTCCTTCAAGTGTTTGTACGGTCTTTAAGCGAAATAGCTTCAACCGAACAAAATACCTCGGTGAGACCAACCAGCTTGGGTAACATCGCGGTTGAAGTCATGAAGTTGAATAAATCGTCAACTCCTTTGACCGGAATAAAACATCTCGGTTTTTAACTAAAAGTTGAGCAAATCATCAACTAAATTAACCGGAATAAAACATCTCGGTGGAGCATCTAAAAGTTGAGCAAAACATCAACTCATTCAACCGGAGTTAACATCTCGGTTGAGAATCTAAAAGTTGCGTAAATCATCAACTCATTCAACCGGAGTTAACATCTCGGTTGAGAATCTAAAAGTTGCGCAAATCATCAACTTAATTAACCGGAGTAAATCATCTCGGTTTTAATCTCAAAATCAACTGGAGTAAAACATCATGGTTGAGAATCTCAAAATTGAAAAGCAACAATCAGAATGCTAAGGCAAAGGTGAGACACTTCTATATATTGACAAAAAGAATATTACATTCTGAATCGTAAGGCAAAAAATTCCTTTGCACAAAAAGAAAACAAAAGCTAAAAATAGTACAGTTTGAGGTTGGCTGCATTCCATGGCCGGGGTATTCCTCTGCCTTCCAGGGCCTCCAAGTGGTATGCCCCCTTGCCCGCCAGACCGATTATCTTGTAGGATCCTTCCCAGTTTGCCCCTAGTTTGCCTTCACCTGGCACCAGGGTATTGCCCATGACCTTCCTCAAGACCTAGTCACCTACTTTGAACGGTCTGGGGTGCACTGTTTTGTTGTATTTCCTTGAGAGCTCTTGTTGGTAGGCGGCTACATGGATGAGAGCCTTTTCCCGGCGTTCTTCCACGAGGTCCAATTCCAGGGCAATGGCTTCGGCGTTCAGCTCGGGCTCAAAACTTTCACTTCTGAGGGTGGGCATTCCAACTTCCAAAGGTATGACTGCCTCCATGCCATATGCCAAAGCAAAAGGTGTTTTCCCGGTAGATCGCCGTGGGGTTGTTCGGTATGCCCAAAGGACGTGGGAGAGTTCCTCGGCCCATTTTCCCTTGGCTTTCTCAAGTCTCTTCTTCAACTCATCAAGGATGGTCTTGTTTGATGCTTCGGCTTGACCATTAGACTGGGGGTAAGCCGGGGTAGAGTTGTAGAATTCAATCTTCAAGTCTTCACAAAATCCTCTGAATAAGTAACCGTCAAATTGGGTGCCGTTATCAGAGATCAGAATTTTTGGGACGCCAAACTGTGTTACCACATTCTGCCAGACAAACCGCTTGATGTCTTTCTCTTTGATTGTTGCCAAAGGCTTCGCTTCAACCCATTTGGTGAAGTAGTCTGTGGCCGCGATGAAGAACTTCCGGTTGCCTGGTGCAGTTGGGAGTGGCCCCACTATATCGAGCCCCCACATTGCAAAGGGCCAAGGGCTGGTGAGGGGAAGAAGTTTCCTGGTCAGTTGGTGAATTTGGTGGGCAAACTTCTGGCACTTCTCACACTTGCGAACATACTTCTGCGCGTCGGCTTGCATGCACGGCCACTAGTAGCCTTGCGAAATAGCTCGGTAGGCCAAAGGTCTGCCCACTATGTGGCTGCCACAAATGCCTTCGTGAATTTCGTACAGGAAGGCGTCCACGCTGCTCGGGTGCACACACTTTAGACAAGGACCGATAAAAGACTTTTTGTATAAAGCGCCTGACGAAGAGAGCCAAAACCACTCTGACTTCACCCGGACTTTATGTGCTTCCTTCTTCTTGGCTGGAAGGGTCTGGCCTCTGAGAAAGAGGATAATAGGGTCCATCTATGACGGACCTAGCTCGGCGCAGAGTACTTCTGTCTGTCCGATTTCCTCAATGTTGGGCCACGAAAGGAATTCAATCAGGAGAGGGTTGGGAGATGTACTATCGACCATGGAAGCAAGGCCGGCCAATTCATCTGCTTGGCTGTTTTTTTCTCGGCCTATCTGTTGGACCCTTATTGCCTAGAATCGCTTGATGTGGTCTCTGACTAGAGCCTGGTACTTCATCATTCTGTCATTCTTTGCTTCGTAAACCCCAGAAACTTAGTTAACCACAAGTTGGGAATCATTGTAAACCATTAGCTTGGATGCGTGCATCTGGAGCGCGCTCTTGAGCCCGGCCAAAAGCGCTTCGTACTCCGCCTCGTTGTTTGAGGCAGGAAATCGGAGGGTGATAGAATGTTCGATAGTCAGCCTGTCTGGCGAAATCAGAACTATACCTAGCCCGGCATCGTGACGGTTCGAGGCTCCATCAACAAAAAGTTTCCACATTTCGCCAACAAAGAGCTTCCAACAGTCTGAGAGATCCTGAGAGGCTTTAAGGTTTATGGGATCACGGTTGTTCGGCTGTGCGGCTTCAAGTTCTGTGTTGAGCGGTTCCACTTTAGCCCCCTTCGGCGATTCGACGCCGGACTCAGCAAGTTGATCCGTAATGCCTAAGTCCGTAGGCGAATCGCCGGGTGGCAGTATTATGCCGGTTGCCGGTTCTGTGCTGAGTGGTTCCATCTCTTCCTCCCTTGGTGATGCAGTACCGGACGAAGCGGGTTGGTCGGTGATACCCGACTCCATCATTGCATCGCCGGGCTGTGGTACTGTACAAACCGGAGGTTCCTCGGCGGGGCGCGCAAGTTCCGTGTCGCCGTCATCGCCTAGCTGTGTTATTGCGGTTCGGCCTGCATTCACCTCCTCATCTGTCGTGGCAATATCCACCGGGCATACCGGATGAGTTCCAAGTGAGAATTCAGCCACGAAGTCGGCCAATGTCTGGGCTTTTATGGCAGTGCGTGGTTGGAATTTGACGTCAAACTGTCCCAGTTCGACCGCCCACTTGAGAATTCGACCGGAGAAATCCGCCCGTTCGAACAAAGCTTTGAGGGGGAACTCGGTCAAAACGATGATGGTATGAGCATGGAAATAATGCGCCAACTTCCTAGAGGCCATCATCAATGCCAGTGCAAGTTTTTCCAGCGGCAAGTATCTTGACTCTGCCGGTAGCAAGGTTTTGCTGACGTAGAAGATGGGGAGGTGTTTGATTCCTTCTGATCGGACAAGCACCGCACTGACTGCGTGCTGGGAAACGGCCAAATAAAGGTAGAGTTTTTCGCTAGGTTTCGGTGTGACCAACAGGGGCGCTGAAGACAAATACTCCTTGAGCTCGGCCAAAGCCCGGTCACATTCTTTATCCCATGAGAACTTTGATTTCAGAGCTTGAAAGAAAGGGCGGCAGCAATCTGATGACCGGCTTATAAATCGATTAAGCGCGGCAGCCATTCCGGCTAGATGCTGCACGTCCTTAGCCGAGCTAGGCTGCTTTAATTCTTGTACGGCTCTGATTTGTGTGGGGTCTGCCTCGATGCCTCGGTTCGTGACTAGGAAGCCTAAAAATTTTTCGGATCCCACGCCAAAGGCACACTTGGACGCATTCAGGCGTAGCTTGTGTTGTTTGAGAATGGTGAACATCTCGGCCAAGTCGGACAAGTGGTCTGCTTGATGCCGGCTCTTAACCACCATATCATCTATATAAGCCTCCATTGTCCGGCTTAGCAGAGGAGCGAACATCTTGATCACCATCCTTTGAAAGGTTGCCCCGGCGTTTTTCAAATCAAAAGGCATGACTCGGTAGCAGAAGAGTCCCCTTGGTGTAGTGAATGAGGTGATCTCGCGGTCGGGGCCATGCATGGCAATCTGATGATAACCGCGGTAGGCATCTAAGAAACTGAGCCTGTTATATCCAGCCGTCAAATCCATAAGCTGGTCTATTCTGGGCAGTAGAAAGCTATCTTTAGGGCAAGCTCGGTTGACGGTTTTATAGTCGACACAAACTCGCCACTTCCCATTCTTCTTTGGTACAACCATGGTGTTTGAAATCCACCGAGGGTAGTGCACTTCCTGAATAGCTCGTGCCTCAAGCAAGTTCTTCACTTCCTCTGCAACTACCTCGGCGTGATGCAGCGCCGATCTCCTTGTTCGCTGAATGACCGGCTTGGCTCCGGGAAAGACATTTAGGTGATGGCAAATAAAACTCGGATCGAGGTCGGGCATGTCATAAGGTGACCATGCGAAGACCTCGATATTGGCCATCAAAAACTCAACGATCTCGGTCCTTTCTTGTGCGGTAAGGCTGGAGCTGAGCAAGAAGAACCTGTTCGGACTCTCTGTATCAATTCGCACTTCGACCAATTCCTCGACGACTTTGTCCTCGGCCCTTGTGCCAACATCGTCAAGGACTCCTCGATCTTCCGGTCCCTCTATCATTTGGACGAAGCCTTTGGCAGCTCGGCTCCCGTTGAATGCCACGAAGCATTGCTTCGACATGACTTGATCGCCCCAAATCTCCTCAATTGCCCCCGTAGCCGAGGGGAATCTCATCACCTGATGGAAGGTCGACGCTACGGCTTGCATAGTGTGAAGCCATCCCCTTCCAAGGATCAGGTTATAAGTAGATGGCACCTACAACACCCAAAACTCCACTTGCTTGACCACGGATCCCGCTTTGACCGGCAGGATAATTTTTCCCAAAGGCCACTCCGGTTGCGAGTTGAAACCAACCAGTGGCGAAGTTGCTGGAGCCAAGCCTGTATCCCGGAGCTTGAGCTGTTTGAATGCGTCGTAATACATGATCTTGACCGAGCTTCCCTGATCGATCAAGATGCGCTTGACATCGAATTCTTTGACGCAGAGTGTGACCACTAAGGCGTCGTTGTGCGGCGTTTGAATGCGCTCTAGGTCCCTTGTGGAGAAACTGATCATGTCTTTTTCTTCGGTCTTGCCCCTTTTGATCACGGGCTGAACTAACAAAACTTCCCTCATGTGCTCCGCCTTCTTGATCATACCTCGGAGTTCACATACACGCGCTGGTTCTACTATGCCGTGAATGACATTAACCGCATCTTAAGGGGGCGCCTCCAAGTCACCCGGTGCACGCGGATCAACAGGGGCTTGATTTGCTTTCACGCCCCCGTCAATGTAAAGGTCCAGGTGTCCGGATGCGACTAGCTCTTCCAAGTGTTGCTTCAAAGGCAAACAGTCCTCTGTCCGGTGGCCGCGCTCCCGGTGAAATGTGCAACGGTACCGTGGATTGAAACCCTTCTGTCCGTCGCCCAACTTAGCAGGAAATCGGACATAATCCTCGTAACGGATTTCACTAAGTATGCGATAAATTGGAATCTTAAAAACTGTGGTAATGCTTGTCCTGGCCTTCAACCTTCTGTTTGTATCAGCTACGTCGTCGCGGGGGTATTCATCTCGGTCATTCTGTCGACCCCTATCCCAGTTTCGACGATTTGAAGCTCGGTCAGATTCCTTGGCGCGATCATTTGAACGGTTGGTCTCCTGTTCGACTGCGTGCACCTTGCCAGCCGACCTCTTGTCTGTTGCTACCGGAGCTGCCTTTGCCATAGATGCTGCCGCATCATTTTCTACTCGGATGTGCTCGTTGATGCGCTACATTAATTGGCCCATGGATGTCGGCTGGTGCATAGTAAGCGAGTCCCGCAGTCTATGTCCGACTGGGAGACCACGCTTATACTACGTGATTGCAAGGTTGACCGGGCAATCAAAGATCTCGTTGAAGGTTTCCCAGTATCTGGAGTTGTATGCCTTGAGCGTGTCACTCGGCTCCATCTTGACACTGAGAAGGTGGCCAACTTCCTTCGGCGTCTTAGTGTTGGTTTTGAAGCGCGTCACAAGGGCTTCCGCCAACTGCTGCCACCCTTCGATGCTTTCCTCCGGCAACCTCTCGAACCATTTCAAGCCCAGCTCGCCCAAACTTGACGGGAAGATCAGGCACATAAGAGCGTCATTTCGCCTATGTCCGGCCATGACCTGTCGGAAGTGGCTTATATGCATATATGGATCAGTTTTTCCGTCGTAGAGCGTGAACTTTGGCTGGTGGAATCTCGTCGGAAGCAGTGTTATTTCTATCTCCAGGGAGAAAGGAGTGGCGCTCAGCCTCGCCAAGTCTGTGTCTAAAAGGAGAGGCGCAACGAGGCGGGGTGGAGGCATTTTGACCTCTTCACTGGCGTGAACCCCATAGGATAGCCGCTGGAACGCCGGCACCCTCTGAGCCTCCCGCCGGCGAGCCCGTTCCTTCAAGACTGCCCGCAAATCCTCTGATCGAGCGGAATAAGAATACCTCAACGTCGTCGCCGGACGTGAGGGTTGATAGGTGCTGTCTTGCGCGCTGGACTTCTCTACGTGCGCGTAAGAATCTCTAACCTTGTAACTTCTGGTGATTAAGATGGACAGAGTACGCCGCTGGCTCTGACTGCCTGAACGGCGGGGTTGGGTGCGCTCACTGTGGTCTCCCACTCCAGTTACACCCTTCTCATTGACATGCCGCTTAAGATCCTTCATCTCCGCCGCCATTCGTCGGATGACGGCGTCTTGGTCCTTTAGCTTGTTTTCCAATCGTCTGGCATGCGATTCTCTCTGCCGCCGGTGACCATCTGGACTCCGTGAATGACCAAAGCTTCTTCCGCGCTTATCCCGCGCGTCTCTTGAATGTCCTCCTGGAGAAGTCTCCAGGTCCGCCATAGGAAGGATGGCGGGATGTCCTTCTCTCCGTCTGCCTGACTCCGGGGTAACTCCGTCGATGGCAGACAACGGAATTTCGTCGTTGTTCGCCATGGATGGCGATCAGATGAGCCTGGAAGACAAGGTTTTGTTTGTCAAGTTCCCACAGACAGCGCCAATTGTACGGGGAGCAAATATTCCAGCAAGCCCGTACTCCTTTCTTCCAAGCTCCTGTCTGTCCGATCGACCTACGAGCACAACGGCGGTGAGCTACCCGGCGGTGTGTGGCCGGAATATCCCTCCGACGATCAAGTTAGACACACACAGGGATAGAGAGAGAGAGGATTAAGTGTTTTGTGTATATCTCACCAAATGTTGATCTACCTCGGCATGGGGGGCACAGACTCGCTTATATACCTTCTGCGCCCCAAATCTACTCCCATTAGTCTCTCGACACGTGGTGCTGCTATCCCATCTGTCAGCGCAAATCTAGCTGAACATCACCTAACCAAGCTGCCAGCCCACACTACTGGGAGCTCGGCAGCCGGGCTGCAGCATCTCGGCTGCCAAAGGCCATGCTGTGTTGCTAGCCAGAGCGCTCCGCTCGCCAAGCTCAATGACAACCGTGCTCGGTTGCATTTTGGCATAGCCGAGCTCGGGACAGCTCATGCTGGTTAGCCGTCGGCCTTCTTGCCAGGCTAACCCACGAACTGTGGAACTTAGTGAGGCAGCGCACATCTCGGCTGAACCATCACTCGACCGGTCTCTGCACCCTGAAGCCAAGTAGCTCGGTTCAACCATGCCTTGTTTTAACCGAGCAAAGCCCTCCTGGGCAGGCCCATGCTACCACGGCCCAACTGTGTTTGGCCCAAATCTGCCCGGTCATTACCACGGCCCAGTCCAGATCATAAATCTCCCTCTCACACACGATTATGATGTTACATATGTATAATATACTCTGTTTTTTTACCTTAAATGAATTAATGTGTATTTATATTTTGGCAATCCCTTTCTTTACAAAACAGGTATTTTTTATCATTAATTATTGATTCAAGAGATTTCTTTCATGTTATTGAATATTTATATTGAAGAAAACATTTTGACAGACTTGGTGTAGGTGGATTTGATGCCTCCTGATTTTGCTGGATTGTGGAGTACAAAAAGGGGTTGTTTGTTTATGTAATAATTGTCATAGCATGAACTTAAGATTTGATGGAAAGCATGGAGATGAAAAATGTTGACTTTGGAAAGATAAAAGTGGCTGTTTGTCTTTGGATAGACTGACAAAGAATGGGCTAAGAAGTCTTGATGGAATGTTTTGGAAAAGGTCTGCAAGCTGTGAGTATGACTGGCAAGACATAGGCTGAAGAGTTGTAAGAAATCATGGCAAAAGTTTGTGAAATGGCCGAGACATCATTCACCATCGCACCCCCGACAGTGACCATTGCGCCCGCAATGTGTAGACATTGCGCTTGCGAATAAGTTGCGATGCCGCTGAGATCAAAACATGTTCCCAGTATCTTCTCAACATCTGTCTTCTGTGCACGCGAAAGACATTATCGCCCCTGCGATATTCAAAGGTCGCGCCTGCAAACTGTCCGCGACCAAAGCACCTCCCAGTATCTGCCTCAGCATTCATCTCTGCAGCCTGCAAAGAGAAGACCGTGGCTGCAAATGCATATGTCGCGCCCGCGACAAAGAAGGTCGCACCCGCGATGGTGGTTTCTCTATATATATCGAGCTTGTTCTGTTTTGTGACTTACCGCTTCCCATTCTGAAGTTTGAGACTTTTCTGAGAGTGTTGTAGTGAGGTTATCTTGTATCCATCTCTCATGTTTACTTGATGATTCATTTGTATTTTTATGTCTTTCTAGTAATCATCAAGTTTGTAAAAGACATCTAAACAGTTTGTAAGTGTTCTTGGTGGATTCCAAGAACTTGAGTTGTAAGCTCTGGTGGATTCTAGAGTGTTCTTGTCGTGGACTTGACATTATTGTTGTGGATTCAATAGCGGAGGCGGATATCCACAAGATGAAGGATAGAGGTGGACCTACTTGAAGATCTTGAGCAAACTTGTGTGCCTGGATTGGTCTTTGTAAGAAATTTCTTGTATTACTCTTCTTCATAGTGGATTATTCTTCTAGTTGAGAGCCCGTGGTTTTTTATCACATGTTGGTGGATTCTAATTGTGATTTTTTCATATAAAAATCTATGTTGTGTTTGCTTTTAATATTTTCTTTAATAGTTAATCATAAGTGTTTTGCACTTCTAAAATCAATAATCACGAGATCATGAGACTAAGATTTTTCATACTCGGATGGTTTTCTCATTTTATAAAAAGATTTATGTCAATTGGCTAAAACCAAACATTTCCATTTAAAATGCATTTTCCAATTTCATTACTATTAACCAGTTGAATCCTTTCAAGTGCATGTATATGCTAGTGGTTATTGATAGGCATCACCTAATCTAATGAGCGATCAGAAGCTACTGTGTAGGTTTTCGGTTCATAAGCATCACCTAAATGCCACCAAATTTACTGTTTTTTAACCGGAAGGAACTTAGCACCACTGCACGGATTTTCGGTTCACTGTGGATTATCGAGCCAAGTTATCTCATTCTCATTTCCATCTATACATGATCCGGATTCACCATTTTCATTCACTTAAAACTCAATTGTTTAATTGCATTAATGCAACCAATGTTTATTAAACGGGATCGAACTGGCCGGTAGAACAGGCGACCGGATCTAGTTTAAGTTCAGATGACCCCAAAAAACTGGACTAGGCCAAAAAATGGCTTTTTCTGCAAGAATCGGGAAAACTAGTGGTTCAACTGACAAAATCGGTGAATTGGCCCTCGTTTTTTACTAAACCCCTCGATCGAAATTTTTATTTTTATTTTTCTTCTTTTCTTTCTGTCTTTCTTTCCTATATATATATATATATATATATAAATATATCAAAGTTTTGACTAAAAATTCTTCAAGAGTACTCTCATTGGAAGTTTGAGGAGATTATGAGATTTATTCCTATTTATAGAAAAAGAATATTCAAAGAGAACATAAAAATTCTATGTGAGATTCTATCAAATTATTTGAATCATGTTGATTGGAGGGAGAGTTGAAAATTTCATTTCCTTCCAAAATTAAATATAGTATTCAATCAATTTGTTTAGAGGGAATGTTATATATATTTTTTTATTTCTTTAAAACTAGTGACTTTTTTTTTTGTTTTTATATTTTTATGACTTTATTAAATATTATTAGTAAATACTATCCAACAAAATTTTTATTTTATTCTAGTATTTATATATTTTTTTAAATTTATAATTTTATTACTTATATTTTTATTTAAATATAATTTTAATATATTTATTACGTCACGGTTTGATTCTGGTTCAACCCGACAGTTGAACTGATGACCCGTCCACCTGATCCCTTTTTCGATTCGCTTTCAAAACATTGAATGCAACTCATGTCATTATTCAATTCCGATAAAATGTACTCGACACACTTCCGTTCAACAATGGGTTTTAGCTCCATGAATTCAAGAATTGACTATGCATTAAAATGGGTTTTTGTCATCTTATTGTGTTAATTTCTACAACAATACCATTCTCCACCAATGGCTAACAATAATCTCTACCAATGCTATAATTTCATAAATTATACACATTCATCTCCAATTTCAATATAACACTACCAATTTCTCATTTTGCATAATTTCACAAATTAGGACTTTTCACAAATTGGGGCTTTCTCAATTTTAAGTACCCTCATGCAATTTTATACAATGGAAATACGTTTAATAAGAAAATTAAAGAGAAATACTCAACTACCACGAAACCCTAATCCTCTATCATGGAATTTCTCAAACCTCCATCGATAATTCAACATTTGCGTATCAAAATACGGCATATACATCCATAAACCCATATTAAACAAATGAAAGGAAAACCATCTCTCTTGAAGAGAAGAGGAGAAACACAAATTCTTGAAATTATCTGAATCAACTTTTGGTTTGTGTGAAAACGTAGCTCTTGTTGAGCTCTACAATGTTACTACTAAAGTTGGAGATCGGTTCCAACTCTAAGGGCTTCAAAAGTGAGGTAGAAGTTTGGGAGTTATGGTGGAGAGTGGAAATATAGAGAGAGAGGAGAGAAATAGAGAGAGGAAAAGAGAAGTGAGGAGAGAGAAAGAAGCATCATATGTTAAAATGGGGTTAAAAAATACAAGGCTGAGAGGCTGCCACGTTACAGTTCTCCAGGCCTGGCCGCACGTGCGGAGCCCATGGCTGCACTTGCGGTTTCATGTAGTCCAGACCCATAATTTCCCACACGGCCGCATGTGCAGAGCTGACCGCCACACGTGTAGAACCCCTCACCGCACGTGTGAGAAGAATCCATCGCACATGTGGGACTCTGCCCAACAGCTCAATCTTTCCTGCACCAATTCGTACATGCGGGACACTTTGGCTGCATGTGCAGTCCCACCTGTCGAAGTTCAATTTCTCAAGAGTAGTTATTTTTTTGTCTTTATGCTCGAAACTCAATTATTAAAAATGTTATACGCTAAATAGGAATTAAAATTGACTCAACCACAATAAACAAAACATGATTTATCACATTAACAGTTCGAAAATGTATCAGGGCATCCACATAAGTGGGTTCAAGTTGGGTTTAAGACCTGGGACGCTACAATGGAGTTGGTATTATAACATGGATGATTTTAGACTTGTGGAAATGCTATTAGAGTGCTTGTCATGGCATTGGCTGTACGCATAGTGAATTAGCACTGGAACCACTTGATGGCTTGAGTGGTGAATATCATTGCCTTCTTAAATATCTATGCCAGATATAGCTAGAAACAAGCAACAAACTCCACCATAAAGCCCAGAGCTATGACACAATGTCCCTAATGCAAAAAATAGAGAAACAACAGAAGAAAGAAAATAGCCTCTGCCATCTCTTATGCTTGCCATGTCTATACCTAGTCATCAGTGTCTCACCTCACATCTGCTGCTATCAATTATTCAACTTACGCTCAATCTTGTATATCTACAAAAATTAAGCTCCTGCATTTGCATAGGCTTAAGAATGCACTTTGGAGGCAGTAAATCACGCAAATGATGCTAGAAGTTACATCTGAATCTAGTTCATTCCCTGATTCATTCCCTCAATTGGTTGATAGAGGTGCATTGGTTGATAGTTAATGATCTTTTCGACTCGTACAATGCTAGATGGTTAATCAATTGGAATTACAGGTTATCGATGATGGTTCAACTGCTCCAAGATCATAGGATTTTTTTTTCTAATATGAAAATCATACTTCAACAAAGCCTACTTGCTATCTTGGCAAAAAACACTACGGTAATAGTGTGTAGAGATGCACTAGCTAACCATGTGTGTGAGAACCAATTCTGTTTGACAAATTATATCCAAAGTGTTATGTTTTCACAACCCAAATTGCTTCAAATAAATTACGAAAATGAAAAATTCTTTTGTATGTATTAATCAGAGGAATTTGGGACACACGGTTTGATTTGGTCTGTGTGTATCAGGTGTGGGAATGCAGTCGATGAAATGAATTTAGAGCACTTGAAAAAAGAGATCTGAATCAAGCTGTTTTTCCAAGTTGTGACATCCCCCAAAATGTCGCCCCATAATAGCAAAATCTTATTACTTCGGCAAGGATGAGTGCTGCCAGAAAGCCATGGAACTCACTGGTATGCATGTGATGGAAACTTGGCATCAAACTGTAAGTGGAGATTCAGAAGCAGAAGCAGAGGCAAAGGAGAGAATGGACAACAAAACAACTTGTTAATATATAACTATACTTGTATATAATTACAATATAAGTTAGTAATATATTATAATGCAGCATAGGATTCACCTTTCGGCCCTTTCGGTGGTGCGCCATCTTTCGGCCACTTTGTTCCTTATTATATTCAAAGGCATCATCATCATGTTTGTAACAAACTCCTATATTAAGGAGCCTCGCAGACTGAATTCATGACTGAGAATTTACATTATAATTCTCTTTCAATATTACTCTCTCAATTTATAATTTGTCTTTCAATATTTGTTTATCACAACTAATGAACCATCATTACCCAAGATAGGTTTTTTTGACATAGTGTGAGGGGCTAGTCAGATAACTCAAAATTGACTTATATGTTGTTCTCTTTTCAGATTGGCTACAAATTTGAAAAGGATAGTTTGACTTAGTTGTGGACTGTGGAAGGTTAGAAGTGAAAAGTTTGATAATATGTCAAAGTGGAAATTTGCGGTATTTGATCGTTTTTGGTTATTGGTTACCTTATAAAATACGGGCATCTATGGCATCGGTACTTGAAAGAGAATCTTTGGCACCATTATGATAGCGATTTCGGTCCTTAACCCATCTCTTGTTGTATTCCGAACTCGGGTTGTATGGGTTCGAAAGGTTATTCATATCTTGTTTCCCTTGCCCCCCCTCTATTTTTGGTTATTTGGTTGTAATTGTGCGTTTGAAACAGGTTGGTTGCTTCCTTTTCAAAACTTGTGTTGCCCAGATTTGGCCTCTCCGCTCGAGCGGGCTTCACAAATTTTGCTCCTCTGCTCGAGCGGCCATTCCCGCACTTGAGCTGGATTCTATAACCCTCAGCATTTTTTTTGCAGGTCTGCAGATGCTGGGAGAGTGCATTCGACGCTCAAGCGCCCAGTTTCACGCTCGAGCGGGAGTCTATGTCTGACGCTCGAGTGGGGATTCCCACGCTCGAGCGGACTGCGCGTATAATAGTCCGAGAAGATGACATTTTGAATCATTTTTTCTTCTCTTTCTCTTTCTCTCTCTAAAACTTTCCAAAAAATTTGTTCTTGAGCCTCTCTCTCTCTAGAATTCACCTCTCTCTAGGATTTCATTTAGATCCATTGGGATTTCCAACCCTAGTGCCTTTGAGAAAAAGGTAGAGCTCGCTAAGATCTTCGTTTTGAACCGAATAGAAGCGTGTTTCAGCATTCTTGGGATTTCACCCTTGCTTGACTCGTTATCTCTCTTTGAGATAGAGATCTTTCTACACCTTCATATGATATTTAGCTTAGTTATTGTCTTTTGTGTAACAATGGTGTGACTTGGAGATGTTTTAAACAAACCTAGGGTTTGGAACATAAAATACAAAGAGGGGTTTTGGGTGTAGATGAAATTAATGTTTATGGGGTTTGAAAATGATATTGTGCTATGTCAAATTTGATGATTTTGGCACTTGGCTAATATTTGGGGAAAATGGGAAATTGCCCTAATTGGGTCAAACTATCTTTTTGTACAAAAATTGGAATTGGCATTGGAAATGTGAAATTGAGAGGGTATTGATATAAATGGTGAAATTGGTTATGTATGAACTTATTCTTTTGGAAGTCTTGAATAAACTATCCGTTGAGATTGAATATCTGTTTAAAGATAACTGTATTGGGCTATCGGTGGAGGATAGCTTTGATTGTTGTAGAAATTGCATGTGGATTAGGTAAATTGAAACTAATCTTTTGATGGTTGTCATTGAATATGACCATGATTATATACATTGTATATGTATGTTTGTTTGGAAGTGGAAAGGGGATGTGCTTCATGTTTGATTATCTTTTTAAATATATTGCATATGTATGGATATTTGTTTGGGAGGAGAAAGGGGTTGGACTCCACTATAATTAAGTTGGCCAGAGCGTCCTGAGTGAAAGTCCCAAAATTATACATGGGTGCCTAGCTCGCAGACGAAATATCCGTAAAATGGCAATTGTAGTGCTTGTATAGCCTACGTTTACATGGGTCCCATTTAATGGCTGCCCGTGGACGAAATATCCGTGAAATGGAAGTTTGAAGTGTTTATGCATATGTGTTGTGTGGTTTGAAAATAATTGAGTTGTAATCTCAGTTCAGTTGTTGAGAAATGACGAAATTGACTCATGAATGGAGGTAGATAAGTGAATGGGATAAGAATTGAAAGTGAATGGATTAAGGTTTGAAATTAATATTTTATGAGTATATGTATAATTATGAAAAGCTTTGACACAAACATTGTTTATGCACTTGTACTAGTACCTTTGCTAAGTTTCATATACTGTGTTAGATGATTTCTACTGGGTTGTGGCTCACCCTATTTGGGAATAGCATTTTCAGTTAATGAAGGCATGCCTTCTCCAAGACAATAGCATTGGATGGACCCTTGAGAGTAAGAGTTTCATGTTTTGTTTATTTTGTATAGCCTAAGGCTAAATCTGTACTGAGCGAAGCTCATCTTGTTGTAACCAAGTCAAGGCTTGGAAAGGTGTAAGTCAATAGGGCATTTACTTCTGTCAAACTCTCTTGTATCATTAACTTCAGTAAATGAAAGGACTATTGAATCTGAATTATGCTATTATTTATACATGTTTGTGGATGTATTTATGCTAGTATTTTGGGGGCGTTACAATTATAATGGAGCTGATGCATCCTTACAATCAAGGCATTTGTCTTTGATGAGTGTGGACATCAATCATATGACTTTTGAGGCTTTCAAAAGATGCCGACACCATCATAACACAGTATGGGATTGATCATCTGATCTCCTAAATGTTGCTATATCACATGAACACAGGTGTGTATGGACTCATACATGTCAATCTCTGAGGACATTTGCTGAGTTGTATACTTGGGAGGACTTGAGGAAATGTGCCTAAGTTTGAAAAGAGGAGTTCATGCTGTGTAGGCATGAGTACCATGGTGGTCAAATCAGCAATTCAAGTGATTTACTTGTCCTTAGTCACTTTGGTGGTTATTCTGAGTGACTTTCACCTCTGTGGTAGACAAATTGTGTCATTCTTTCCATATATGAGTCAAGGAGACAGGGCTATGATATGCTAAGGTCTTTAGCAAAAGCGCCATGGGACTCTGGGATCTTGTGGCTTGGTGGCTAGAGACAAGGGTGTCGCTCGGCATGGCACTCCCGCAGGGCGTTATTGCCTTAAGCTAGCCTTACTGGAAGAAAGGCTGCACCATTAACCTCTTATACTAATGTTTGTGGATTGAGGTAAATTCTAACGGATTGGTACACTCAAATCCTAATGAAATTTAGAATATCCAAGAATTTGTTATGGGTCATGTGATCCCTCTTCTATAAATAGGAGATAGTACCCTTAGGCCATGTTTGATTCACAAGACTAATAGTGAGGTACTAATAATCCTATCAAATTAGTGTGGTATTCACTATCCAATTGGATTAATAGGATAAATTATCTATGGAATTAATAATCCCACCCCTACCCCATTACTAATAATCCTACAATTTTGTTGAATTAATTATCCATTGGATTAATAATTCTAAACCAAAATGTTAAAACAAACATAGAATAATTGGGCCCACAGATTAATAATCCCAATCCCATACTCTAATCCATCCAATTAAACATGCCCTTACATCACAAGAACTTTATGGCACGAAAGCTAGCAGAGATCATTCCTAAGCTTGGTATTGTGTCCTTGGTATTATGGTGCTCTAATGTTTTTTTTCTCTCTCTCTACTGGCCTGTTTTGTCACTAACCCGAACATCCCTTTTGTCCTTACTATCCGTGACGTGTACTTTCACTCCCTAGTGACCCTTTGATGCCCAGACAAGTACTTCCTACAATATGCAATTTTATAGTATTTATATATGATATACATGCTACATTTGCTTTTTTTTTGAGTTAAAGGTTATGACATTGCCGTTATCTACCATTTTTTTCTTGGTAGCAACATTTAACATCAAAATTATTCATACTTTGAATATCCCTTCCGGGTTTAAGTGATCTGACCACTTTCATGCTTCGAATGAGAAGTTGCTTTTTCGATCTTTAAAGCAAGTGTATCAAAAAAGAACAAGAACTGGGTCGGGGACTGCCCGCTTCTATATAAAAGCCATTTTTCCGAATGAGTGGGCTTTCCATTTCGATTCACGGAATGTGATCTAGCTCCTGGGGAAGTAATGAGCTGAGAAGGATCAAATTTCCCTTGTTGATCCATGTGCTTCTCAACCTAAGAAGCATGGACACGGATATGGACGTAGACAGGGACACTGTGATTTCACAAAAATAGAGACACGGACATGGCGGTGACACGACAATAAAATATGTTTTCATATATTTTTATTTGCTATCGAGATTAATATTACATTCACAAACGATCAATATTAACAAAAATTAGCTCTAATTGAATATATATTTAAAAACAAAACACTTTTAAATTAACATTTACAGTTTATATATATTTTTTTATGGATGATCTATTAAGTATTTAAAGTAAATTAAAAAATAAAAAATTCAATATTCATCAAAAGCACTAACGAAAATGGAAAAAAAGATAACTTTGCATGTTCCTACTGTGTCTCCGGCATGTTCCCTGAAATAAATTAATTAAATAAAGGGGACATGCCATGTGGCTGTCCCATACATGTCCCCACCATATCTGTGTGTCCGACATAGATACGACACTTATTTTGAAGTGTCGGTACTTCATAGTTCTCAACGTAGATGCATGCATCTTTCTCGTGAAAGTCCTAGTTAAAGTTCCCATAAAGTAGCATGTCAGCATTCCTTCTAGTCCCAGTCAAATAAGCACTGGATGCCTAATCGCCGCATCGGATGCCCAAGTAGGTCATTTTGGGAAGCAGTGAAGGAACCAGAGATAGAATTAGGAATGCAATCACGTGCATTACAACATTAAGGCTTCTAGACTAGGGGCTATTGGAAGGTACAAATTCAAAAGCTGAGAGCAACGAAGATGGCAATTCCAGCAAAGGAAGAACATTCAATTACAATTCCCTTCAATGTTGTTCTAACATAATATTTAACTTGATTTTTGTATAAGAAATCGTTTTGTGAGGAAAACATTGTGTTCCCAGACTTGCACAAACATACAATGTTGAATGATAGATGCTAGAACATTTTGGCCCCCCCTCCACATATTTATATTTGACTCCACTCATGTGCCTGACAAATTGCATGTTAGCAAATGAATGGTCAACTCTTGGGGAACTTCGTAAATGGTTTTCTATGATTGCCAATCATACTGTAACACCCAAAGTGTCACTATTTGCATGACATGTGTATATCTACTATACTTTTGTTTGAACATTTAAGAGTTATACTCCATTTCCTATCATGGGAATGTTTAAGAATATGCCATGCTATTCATTTTGAGAAACATGACTTAGTATGTTATGCATATTGTTTTGAATTCCTTATATGTTTCTTTGATTTGAAATGAACTAGGACAATATGATTAGTGATTGAACCTTGGTTAACTAACACTAATCTTGATTAATTAGATCTAATACTTTGATTAGTAAGTTGGGTGAAGCACACACCTCACCATATGTCTTGACGCCTCATACTTGAAGGGATATCTTTCATATATATATATATATAGAGAGAGAGAGAGAGAGAGAGAGAGAGAGAGAGAAATTTGCTAAAGACTTGCATCTAAGTTGAAACGAAGGTAATAATCACTATCCTGCACCTAACTATGCCTCTTTAATATGTGATTAACATGACAAAATGAATTCAAGATGATTCCGGGGAAGAACTAGGGTTAAACCTCACTTTTGATTCAAATTGGACCTTTTTGGTTGGGAAAAACCCTAATTTTGCAAGATTAGAGGTTCTCTACACCTTTTGGTGACTTTTGAAACATAATTTGAATGTTTGTAGACCCTTGGACTTTTGATTCAAGTTTTTAGTGGGTGGAGACTTTAGAAAAACACTTGAAATGGGAATTTTGCTTAAAATGAGTAGGAAAAGGTGAGCAGTCTATCACTATTTTGGTCATATATATCCTTGTTATACTTTGAATTTTGATATGAGACTACCACCATTAGAAAATAGACTTTCAGAGCTTCAATTTAGATACAAATTTTGCCTAGTTCGGAAGGAAATATGCCAAGAGGACGCTCAGGTAGACCTCTGTAGACTAGCTAGTTTCATTGTTTTAGCCTCACAGACCAATTTTTAACTCCTAAAACATAACTAATACTTAAAAAACGACTTGAAATAAGATTTTGGGACTATGACTTATTCTAGATGACTTAGTTTTGGGGGTAGGGTTCATTAACAAAGTGAATTGCCCTATTTGTTTTGCTATGTTTGAGTTGTGTATCGATATTTATTGTTTCTTATGAGATGTTATATAACTCATGGATATCCTATATTTGTTTACGCCTCATACCATATGGATGCCATCCAAGGCTAGTCCCAATTTCTAGGGGACAATAAGCATGCCAGTATTACATGATTTGATATCTCCTTTGCCACATGATTGTGGGTTTGTTTAACCAGTAGTCAACCCAGTTATTCGTTTGTTTAGTGTCATTCGGGTGATCTATTATTCAATATGTTTCAAATACATGTTAAGCTTGTAAGCTTTCTGTTTAGCTATGACACATTAAATTAGATATCTATACTTTTAGTTGGCTTTGTTGGGCTTGTGGCTCAACCCTCTTCCCTGTGTATGTGGGTGATGGTGAGGTATGAAGGTCATGTTGTTCAAACTTGGTGTATATGTATAAATGGTGAAGACTTGTGTGCTCTAGTCATTGTGAAGGAAGAGCTTTGACATGCTTTTGAATCATTGTATATATTCAGTTTGAAAGTTGGTTGTATTTTAATTTTTATGTTGTACTCTTTTTGTAAATGAGTCATGGTTGGCCTTGTAATATAATGTATCAAAATATCATTTCATCGACTTATGCACTTGCTCTCTGAATGGATGTATGTGGGTAAATATCAGTATACTTCCGCTATCATACATGTATCCTAATTAAAAGGAGCATCATATTTTTTGTTTAGTTAGGCCTTTGGTAGCCTGACTACTGGCTGGCATTTACCCTATTCTTGTTAGGGATGGTTTGGGGTCGCGACACATATAATACCAAAATTTGCATAAGGTAAGGTAATTTTAAGGTCCATGGGTGCTCTTTATCCTTGAGATATCTTGCTAAAAAGTTCTAGTTCAAAAAATTTTTGTTGGTTTGTGGTGTTGGCATGTTTTTGTGGCTGGTTTGTAGGTGTAAGCAAGAAGACTGAGGCCTGGTATGAGGTTTAGAAGTTTGTCATCATAACTGTACTGGTTTGTGGGAGAAAGCAAGGCCCCGGACTGCTATCAATTCTACCAAAACCTATCTCAAGATGAAGATCATAAAAGAGCATCGCCGAAAAGAGAAAAGGTTGTAAAATCGCCAAGTATGTGGATTACTTGCAAACTTGTAGTAGATTGTATTTTACTTATTTTTTTGTTCTTCCGTTTGAATTAATAGCAAATTTCAATTATTTGTGGCTATAAGTTATAAAATGGATATCCAAGGAGATCAACCTTTTGTATAAGTGTCGCTCGACTTTCTCGCTCCCTCTTACGAAAGCTCAAAAGAAGCCCAATAGTTTGGACTCCCGCGATTCTGAATCTAATCTCACAAGTGCAATGTGAAATTGATAAACACCAAAGAGTCCAAATCCGACAAATCTTTTTGAAAAATTGATTTTAAATTAAATAATGCCAAAATTGGACTACTTTGCCAGATACAGAGTAGCCATCTAAATAATTTTGTTTTGGAAAAATTTAGGAAACCATGACTCGTGCCAAAGGCCACGTGTCCGTCATCACCAAAGTTGCCTCGGCTCGGGAACTTAGGTATGAAGGGGGAAGGTCATGAATTGAGCACCCCCACTCGCTCGATCAAAGATCGGCCTCTGCTAATCATGATATGATTTTTATGTACATTATGTGATCTTATTCCGATTATTAAACTAGCATTACTATATGATGCGTACATACAAGTATAGACTAAAATTGCAAGAATTGAAACAATTCAACTCATGTTTGTTTTGTGAAAAAGGGTTTGAATTTGCCACCTCAAGTGGGCTTAAAGTTTGCAAATTTCCCACCAAACATAGTGGGCTTAAAACTGATTTGTCACTCAATAAGGTGGGCTTAAAACTTACATTTGTTGAATCGTTCCAATTCAAGCAACAAGCCTTCATCCACAGGCATTCAAATAGTTTAGCACTTAAGCAGTTAGCCTCATGGCAAGCATGCTAGATATGGCAGTCACTCACACTCATGCAAGTATGCTAAAACATTAAAACTCACCTAGTACTCCAAGCTAGGAAAGAAATGAGTTAGAAAACTATGCATGGTTCCTAACGATACAAAATGACTAATGCAACACATGCGATAATGCAATTAATAGTCTCAGCTACTAATATGGCATACGAATCAATGAAGTAGTATGCACTTTTAAGCACGTATTCAAAGAAAGCATTGAAATGGAAATGTAGTTTGAATGATGCGCTGAGCCTCGGTGCATGCAAGACAAGATGAATGGATGCAATCATAAGGTATGCTAATTAAAACATGTCCCTAATCTAACCATCAAAAGCGATTAAATAAAAGGGAGAAAGACATGGGGTTGGAAGACATACACATTATTATATTTTGCTCTTACAAAAGAGAGTCCGAATGAATAAAACTAACCAACTAGCTACGCTAATTAAGCTAACTATTACAAAACTTGAAACTAATTAACTAGCTATACTAGCTAACTAATTATTACAAACCGAATTAATTAACTATTCTAGTTAACTAATTACAATTACAACATAATACGAAATTGAATAACTAGTTAAACTAACTAATTAATTACAGTACTTAATTAGCTACAACTAATTAATTACAACACATATTTGATCTATTGCTAATTAAACTAATTAGCTAATCCCGGAAAGGGAGGGAGGCCCATGCATGCTCGGTTTTTCACTCGAAAAGCCGCTGCCTTGCTGCTGGATGCTTCTGTTTGCACATTTGAACACTAAAAATGCTGCCAACTTCCAGAACACCTCTGTTTCACCTTACCAACACATTGTGCAAATTTCATTGATGGCCGACAAGGGGCCGGTCGGCTACCAATGGTGGCCTGTCGGCTACTGGTGGTGGCTGTCGGCCACTACTGGTTTGGACTTCCTTGCTGCAACAGAGAGCAAACAGAGCAAAACAGTGTATTTCTTAAGGGTTATTTGCACACTTTGCCTTTCCTTTTCATGGGGAAATCAAAGGAGGGACAAAATTTGGTTCATAAACCATCAATCAAGCAATTTCATTGCATGATGGCTTGTGAAACCAATTGTGCAAGTTCAATAAATGCAAAAACATGACCAAAATGACCATCACCCTATCGTACATGATCACGGGCCATGGAGACCTAGGAAAGTGGCACATTTCATCACTTTTGAGTATGAAATGTCCCATTTTCCTTGTGTTCAAATTAACATCCGATTTGAACATATGCAATGCAACACAAAGAAATGCTTATCATGTTACTTTTACTTGCCAATTTTGTTTACACATTTTAGTTACCAAATCATTCTTTAATCAATTTGTCCATTGGTGAGTGTCTTCTAAGGTGAAAGAAGTGTCAACCAAGGGATAATGTAAGGCAAGAGAGAGATCATACCGTTGATAATGAACCCTCAAAGAGGATTAAACCATTAAGCATGACCTCAATCTCAAGCTTAAAGGATCCCAAGCTTGAAACAACTCTCAAAAGCAAATGAAAGAGTGAACAAAGAGGGAGGTTGCAGAGTTTATAGTGCTGAAATTATGTGAGAAAAAGCACTAAAACATGCAATCAACTCAAACCAATGGTGCTGAAAGCCTTAAAACACCAAGCTAGTGAATAGACTTACACTACAACTATGTAAAACAAGACTCAAATGACTTAACCAACCAAAAATAGAGTTAAAGCATGCTATTTCAGAGGCTAAAACATACTGGACATGAGCCAAGTTAAGCTAGAAAGACATGCTAACATATGAAGCTAACTGAGTATGCAAACAAGACACAAGGAGGGGAGGCTAACCCCTCTAAATTTGGACTTCAAAATGAATTTTTTGCCACTGAAAAACCTCTGAAATTCAATGGTTAAAAGGTCCAAAAAAGTTGGTTTTGAAAGTGGAAAACACAAGTGAAGAAGCCTTACAAACAAGGTACAAAGAAGGGTGAACCACCCCCTACCTTAAAATGGCTTCAAACCACAAATTTCATCCCACTTTGACAAAGTTTTTATAGCCCCAAAACAACTCAAAAACATTAGGGAAAAGATAAGAAAACAAGTATACCAAAGCAAGTTAAAATGCAAGTGTTATACCTCTTGAAGCAAAAACCAATTCTAGGCACAAATTCAAGCTAAAACCACCTTCAAGAGCTCCAAGAAGGCCCCAAGGAACCTTAGCTCAAAGGTGAGAAGATTTAGTTTAGGATGTGTATGCAAAAGTGTTGAGAAACTAGGCAAGTGTGCATAAAATTGCAAGAGAGAGAGAGAGATATTTTTGCTCCAAAAATTTTAACCCTCAAAAATGGGGGGAGGAACCCCCATATATATAGAAAAACATACCTTGAGCTTAGAAACATCCCACCATACACGTGTAGGAGAGATGCAGCTCAATGTGCTAAGAGCTGGCACAGCTGTCAACAAATATCTGGAAAAAGACACTGGTGGCTGACCGGCAACACCAATGGCCGACAACTATGAGCCATGGCCGACAGCCTATGGTGGTGGCCGACAGGTCACCAAAAGTTCTAGACTTGAAAGACCAAGGCTCTAGTCCAAAACAAGGCACAGAAAAGGACAAGGTTTAAAGGCGACAAGACAGGGTGTTCTGTCGAGGACTTCGGGCACTCAAAACGAACACATGCAATCACAATCATCGAGTGCACAAGCGATGACGTCCAAGTCTTAAGGTCGGTCAAACATGGGATGTCTACAAGGTGCCTTGTTATTTTTTGATGCAACGAGGGAGAAAAGAAAGCTATATAGCTTGACTTGGCAGTGTTTAAATTCAGAATAGCCCACCCTCCATTTCCTCCTAAATAGCTTTGACTTGGTAGTGTTCACCAAATTTTATAGGTTGCATGCATTGTGTTTGTTTGTTTTCATGGAAAATATTTTATGAAGAAAATGTTTTATATAGAAAACATTTTTCACTTAACATTTTTTGCAAAAAACGTTTTTCAGTGTTTGTATCAATTTTGTATCAAATTAATAAGGTTTGGATCTTTAAAATTGGCTATCTAACTTAATAGAACAATTCAAATTTGGTGAGCCCATTTTGGGGCTGAATTTGGTATTTTGAATCATTCACTTAAGATTCATTCGGTAAAATATTCATGCAAAAATCAAGATGATCTCGGTAGCTTTACGGTTGAATCACATTTATATTAAAAAAAAAAAAAAGGTATATTTGAAATTATATTTGTTGTCCATTTTATTTTAAGACTCAAACATATAGCTTGTCTGATTATTTTAATTTTCTACAAAATATTTTGACATTTTACTTAACAAGTCTTAAAATTTGAACAATTCAAATCACTAAAGTCGCCTTGAAAGAGGCTTACTAAGCTCAATTGTTCTCTTAAGTTGACCATTTGTTGACATTTTTTATCCGTGAATTTGAGACTCGGACACCCTGGAACCAAAGCCGTTACCAAATCCACTCCCCCCCTCATATGACTCGTCAAAATACTGTGCATACCACCAACAACACGGTCATGACACCGACCGTTGTTACAGACTGCGTCATGAGATCCAAGATCTTATTGACAAACAGGTGATCGCACCTCCCGACCAACCCAATGTTACGACCAACCCTCTCCCATCACATAACCAAGCTCCTCCTCCCAAAAGAATTAACTTTATCCAGACTGGGGTCGCATCTTACGATCCTAGCATCTACATTACAC